>CAUYLG010061496.1:0-48408 GCA_963573385.1 Cacajao melanocephalus | reverse complement strand
CTAAATCTAGCTATGTGATGAAAGGGTAACAGTGCCACTAGTAGATGAAGGCTCCCAAGAGAAGTTAAGGTAACAGCATAACATGAATCATAGTCTGGTTTTAGCTTCTCTGGAGTTTACCAGAGCCACTTTTGAGGAAGTGTCTAAGAAGCTTGTGTCTAAGAAGCTCATGGAAAGCCCTGTCTGAACCCATGGAGGGGCTTGTAACACAAGGTTTTAACCACTACTGTGGGGACCTCTTTGGGCTGGGCCAGGCACCAGAATCTGGCCCAGTGCTGCTCCAACTGGTGAAGCTCCAGGACTTTTTTTTCTTTTACTCCAGTCTATTACAACTGATGGTTTTAAAGCATAATAAAAATAAATTGCTGATAGTTTTAAAGCATAATTAAAATAAATTGCCAGAATAATGAAATTTTAAAAATGAAGACATGCAAAACACAAGTACATGTTTTTATTATTAGATTTAACAGACATAAACCTAACTCTGAAAATTTCTGTAATCGTTTCTAAATGCTTATTTTCTGTTTTGGTACTTACCTTGTCATGGACTGGTGACAGATGGCTTATGGACCATCAGCAGACCATAGTTTAAGGAGCATTGTTGTCACCTAGGAGCAGAAAAAACCTAGAAGCAGAAAAAAACGGATATGGGGTGATGGTTTGTGTCTCATACGTATATGGTCATTTAATCCTCTTGGTTTTGGCATAGGGCTACTCTCTCACCAGTGCCTGATCCCCCCTAAAACAAAGATTCTGTTTTATCCTTTGTAGAGAATAAGCCTCTAGACTTCTGTAGTGGGGAAACAACAGTTACTGATAGTGTGGTGTAGAGCATGGAAGAGAATCTTAGCGTCTAACTAAAACTCAACCAACTTTCTCCAAATTTCTTTCTGTTTTAGCTTCCCTTCCCTCCTTCCTCCCATTTCAGAGTTGCTTGGTGCTGCCAGTTCTTAGGCCTCGTAAAGATTCAGAATGTAAAATGTGTTAGTTCCTAGCTTTCCCAACTCTCTGCAGGGTCATTTCCTACCTATTTATCTGCTTTTCAGCATCCAAAGTTTTGTTGCTATTGGTTCTTTTTCTGTTTTCCATTGTTAATTTTTCTGTAAGGGATTCTAAGTATTTGATGTCCCAGGCGTTATTTTCTCCATCCAGTCTTTTCTGCTTTCTTAACTGTATTAGTAACAATGTTCATATTCATTTCTGTGTCGTGGGTTATATTGCCGACAGATATTTCTTCATTATATTTTTTTAAGTTTTCTTTGTGATTTAAATTTGAATTTGCTGAAGTATTTACTGAAAACTTTTTTCCTCAAAGAGTACATATATAGTATATTTTCTGAATCTTTGCATATCTAAAATTGTGCTTTTCTCTCACATATGGGAACTTTTCTGGATATGAAATGAATTTTGGGGTTACCTCATAACTCTATAAATGTTATTCCATTGTCTTCTCGTGTTTAGAGTTGTGAGTAAAATGTCTGATTAATATTGGTGTCTGATTAAGTTGGTATTGCTGATGAAAAACAAATGCCTTTTTTTAGGTAACTATCACCACCTTTTTGTACCACCTTTTTGGATAGCATTTCATCTTTATCTTTTAAACTAACAATTTTTACAAGGATAAGTTGTAGGTACTGAGTTTTATATTCTCCTTCAACCTTGTAATCTTGCCTGGCATTTGGAGAGCCTTTGATTTTAAAACTTCAGATCTTTTTGAAAAAACAAAAAACAACTAGATACAATTTTTTTTTCTCATTTTCAAAATCATTATTTCTCCCCCATCTACTTTGTTCTCTCTTTTATGACAGTCAATATGCTCTTTTTTTCAGTATGCTAGATCTTACTGAGATTGCTAGTTATTACCTGATATTAAAAAAAAGTTTTCTCTTTTTTTATTGCAGTAACTTTCTTTTCTTTTCTTTTCTTTTCTTTTTTTTTTGAGACAGAGTTTCACTCTGTCACCCAGGCTGGAGCGCAGTGGCGTGATCTCGGCTCACAGCAACCTCTGCCTCCCAGGTTCAAGCGATTCTTGTGCCTCATACTCCTGAGTAGCTGGGATTACAGGTGCCCACCACCACGCCTGACTAATTTTTGTATTTTTAGTAGAGACAGGGTTTCACCATGTTGGCCAGGCTGGTCTTGAACTCCTGACCTCAGGTGTTCCCCCCACTTCAGCCTCCCAGAGTACTAGGATTACAGGCATGTGCCACTGTGCCAGGCCTTACTGCAGTAACTTGCATTATAGTCACTGCTGGGTGGGAGAACAGGGGAGAGTTTTCTCTAAGGGTTCAGATTATTTTCCCTTTTTAGAGCTGCTGCATCCAGTGATGTATCTGCCTACTTACCTTTTTTTTGTTGGCATTGGTAGTTGAGATGAATTCTTAGAGAATACCAGGATTTTTCTTAGTGCTTTAGTTAGGAGAAAGGGAATTTGAGAGTTAATCTAATTATTTTTCTGATAGTCTAGAGATAATTCAGTTACGTGGCGGAATGATAGAACTCTTAAGCAGAGGAAGATAGCCATGGCTATAGGAAGATTCATCTTTGTTCAGAAATAATGTCCTCTTTGCATCTCTCCTGACAGCTGGTGCTAGCAACCCCCTACCCTCTCTGGCCTCTGGACCTAGCTTGAAGTTCTGGATTATTTCCTTCTTCCTTGTACCTCAGCCTGAGCCTTCTGTCACCCAAAGGGCTCCAGCTGGTTTTTCACTCAGGCCTCATTTTATCTTCCAAGGTATGTTTAGGGGAAGGAGTAGACAGGATTATGTCTCTCCCTTACTTGGGGCATAATGGGTAGATCCTCATTAAATATTGATTGGATAAATGTTCCCTAGTGAACTCCCTCTTTAAAAATGGTGGCTGGTGGTGTGTTGTTTTCACTCCCCTCTCACCAGATCGTTTTCTACCAGACGCCTTGCCATGTGTATATGGAATGTTTTTCTGGCTCCTAGCCATTTTGTAGGAGTTTTTAAATTTTATTTTTTTGGTTGTTTCAGTGGGCACTTAGGAGGAGGAGGAAATCGAATATTTTCAGTTGCCATCTTCATATATGGAACTATAGATTATTTTAATACTTCTACACAATTGTATTATCCCAAGACTTACTGAGATATTGGTCAAGTCTTATGCTGTAATAATATATATATAGAAGGCAGTAGTTTAGCACATTTAAAACCAGTAATTTAGGCTGGACATCTTGGCACACACCTGTAATCTCAGCACTTTGGGAGGCCAAGGTGGGTGGATTGCTTGAGCTCAGAAGTTCAAGACCAGCCTGGGCAACATGGCAGACCTCATCTCTGCAGAAAAATACAAAAATAGCAGACTGTGGTGGTGTATACCTGTACTCCCTGTTACTTGAGAGTCTGAGGTGGGAGGATTACTTGAGCCGTGGAGGTTGAGGCTGCAGTGAGCTGAGATTGTGCCACTGTAGTCCAGCCTGGGTGGCAGAATGAAACTGAGACCCTGCCTCAAGATAAATAAATAAATAAAATCAGTAATCTTTGTTGGTGGGTAGCGATTGGACTGTAGTAAAAAGAGCAATTAGCACGTAAGTTAGAGGATTAAAATTGTAATAATTTTTGTGTGTGTGTTGAGATGTTCACAATATGCCAACATTTTTTGTCCATAGGTGGCAACCTTAGTATAAATTGCTGTCTGGTATCATGTTTGTTTATTAGTCAGAGTTCTCCAGAGACACAGAACCAATAGGATACATACACAGTCATACCTTGTTTAATGATGGGAATATATTCTGAGAAATGAGTCATTAGGTTATTTTGTCATTGTGTGAACATCATAGAGTGTACTTACACAAACCTAGATGGTATAACCTGTTGCTCTTAGGCTACCTGTATAGCATGTTACTATACTGAATAGTGTATACAGATGTAACACAGTGATGAGTATTTGTGTATCTAAATGTAGAAAAGAGGCAGTAAAATTACAGTATTACAGTATTAATAATCTCAGGGGACCACTTTTGTTTATTTGGTTCATTGTTGACCAAAACGTAATTATGCAATACATGACTGTATGTAGATTGATAAATATGTAAATACATGAGAGAGGATTTATTAGAGGAATTGACTCATGCAATTATGGAGGCTGAGAAATTCTGTAACAGGTTGTCTACAAACGTAGAGACCTGGGATACTGGTAGCATGATTCAGTCCAAGTCCAAACGCCTCAGAACCAGGGAAGCCGATGGTCCAATTCTCAGTCTGAGGCTAAAGACCTGACCAAAGCAGGGCTGCTGGTCTAGTCCTGGAGTCCTAAGGCTAGAGAGCCTGGAGTTCTGATGTCAAAGGGCAGGGAGGAAGAGAGTATCCTTGCTCTGAGAGAGACATGGGAAATCCTTTTCTCTCCTTTTTTGTTTAGTCAAGGCCCCTGGCTGATTGGATGATGCCCACCACACTGAGGGCATATCTACCCCACTTAGTCTGCTGACTCACATCCCAGTCTCTGGAAACACCATCACAGACAAACCCAGAAGTAGTGTTTTACTGGTTTTTCTAGGTATTTCTTAATCCAGTCGATACCTAAAATTAACCATCACAGATTGCTTCCCCCATGCAACAAGTTGAACATAGTTAAAGACAGACTCTCTGGAGAAACTTAAAATATGAGGGCAAATAACAAATCCCAAACTACCTAAAATACACAAACTCCTTTAATGATATATTGTACATGCCATACATTAAATATGAAAAAGTTTGACGTTCAGCTTTAACAGTTACCAAGCTTCAGTCAGAGCTAAGTGGATTTCTTAATAAGATGGTCTCTGTTACCATTATTGTTATACCATTTTTTGTCTTACAAAAATGTTCCCAGTGAAGCTTTTGAACCTCTTGAAGTTGAAATTAGTTAAAACACATGAAAACTCGAGTAGCACAGAAGAGGTGTCTAATGTGAAATAGGACATAAGTGCTGTAAATACTGAGTTTCCATCTGCTAGGCATCTAAAATTTTTTGATACTCAGAAATAGAAAAAGTATGTATTACATTTTTGTAATATTCTCAAGGTCTAAGAGAGGCATTATTAGAGAAGGAAGCCAAAGCTGTCTTATATTTAATTTCACAACCATTTTGATTCCTGAGTTACATATTAATTTATAAGATTTAGACAGTTTGATTTCCTACCTCTTCATATATTCCATTTCCCCACTCTTGCCCTAGTCCTTGAAGGAAAACTTGACAGATGATTTAGAAATACTGTTTTCTTTTTAATCAATTAATATAATTCTTCCTATACCTAGCCTGGGCAACCCATTCTGGGTTCACATTTTACTATATTAGTCATGGCATGTAAAACAATTCAATAATTGGTACTCTTCTGATTACATTTTTTTTTTTTTTGAGACGGAGTCTCGCTCTGTCACCCATGCTGGAGTGCAGTGGCGCAGTATTGGCTCGCTGCAACCTCCCCCAGGTTCAAATGATTCTCCTGCCTCAGCCTCCTGAGTAGCTGGGATTACAGGCACCCGCCACCACACCTGGCTAATTTTTGTATTTTTAGTAGAGACAGCGTTTCACCATGTTGGCTAGGCTGGTCTCGAACTCCTGACCTCGTGGTCTGCCCGCCTCAGCCTCCCAAAGTGCTGGAATTACAGGCATGAGCTACCACGCCCGGCCTGATTATTACTTTATTATAGATCTCTTAATATGTAAGTAGTTCAACTTTTAATCATATTCCCTCAGTAGAGGATTTCTAAAACAGTAAAGTTCCTAGGTATTTAAATTAATTGAAGTTTAAAGCTGAGACCTTTGGATAGACATTGTGGGTGGAGTTTAATGTGATTTCTACTTTGTTTTGTTTAGCTTATCTAATTTTGTCTAGTCATATCAGTATCTATAAAAGAGCACAAAATTTAAAACATGTAATTTTTCTAATAATACAGTTTGATATTTTAATGACTGAACCTTCAGTATTCAGATTCCTGTCTCAATAATATATTGTTATGTCCCATACATGGTAATCACATACTGTAATAGTGGTAGCTATGCTTTATATAGCACTTTAAAGGATATTTTTTGTATATATTTTCTCATTTAATCTTCACAACAACCTTGTGAAAGACATAGGGGAAGTACTAATTTTTCCCCCATTTTACAGATGAAGGAACTAAGACACAGAGATTGAGACTTGTCTAAAGTAACATGACCAGTAAGTGCTTGAATTAATGGAGGTAGGTAGTGATGGTTATGTTCTAATCTGCCAAGGGCTTTTCCTTGCTGTCATCTGGTCTGAGTGCTAGGTATATAAATCCACATAGCCAGAATGGTAGGGAACAGGAAAGGTAGTAAGTAGATGGACTTTGGGACTATGCCAGAAAAATGGTGCTATTCTTTTTAATTTCTTTCTTTTTGTTCTTTTGTTTGTTTTCTAACCTGTAAGCAATGCTAAGCAGATACTGTTTTTAGTTGTTATTGTTAGATGAATGAAGCTTTTGTTTTAACTGTAGATTATCCCTGAGGAACTAAGGAAGTAGAAAATCTGGAGAGAAGTCTGTTGGGATTCTCACAAGGAAATAGCTATTGAATCAACTAAGCAAATGAGAAAGTTAATAGTATGTGGATAAACCACATGTGCATAACTGAAACTTTTTAGGATTCTCTTGTTAAGATTTTTAAAATCTTGTTTAAAAACTGTATTAACACCTTAATATAAAAATCTTAGAGCTTGAGCGTATTTACCCAACTATGGTTTTCTTTAGATGAGAAAACTGAGGTCCAGAGAAGTTGAAGCTTTCCCAAGGTCACACAGCAGAGCTGGGACTAAAGCTTGCATTTCCTGACTTCCAGATTAGTGTTATTTTTACTTCAAACTATTACTTCTTGGTAAGCTGTTCTTAAAATACTTAACAAGTTTTTTATATCTTTATGTTTTTGATTAACCTTCCTACTTTGTGCCAAAATGAACTTAAAGATATGAAATTTACTATTACTTTTGTGATAAGAATTTCAATTCTTTGTTTAATTTTAGGTGAGTTTTTGTGGGAAAAATCCCGTATTTTGAAGATGTCTCTACACAGTATCGTTTCCTGTTTAAATTACAGATAACTTCAAGCGTTTTCAGAAAAAAAGAAATTGGGACTTTTTTGGTTAAATCATGCCATCTGAACAGAAACAGTTATTTTGTGATGAAAAACAAACTACTTTAAAAAAAGATTATGATATGAAAAATGAGATAGTTGATAGATCAGTACCTAAACCAAAAATTTCAGAAAGTATTCATTATGAACTGAAAAATGTGAAAATTCATTTGCCAAAAATAAATATTCCAAATGAAGTCCTATGGAAAGATGAAGTTGACAAATACAGAAAATTATTTCAGAGTAAACAGCAGACTGCAAGAAAATCTATCAGTATAAAGACTATAAGCTGTGTAGAGGAGTGTACATTGCTTCATAAGTCTGAGAGAGCTGAAGAAGAGGGTATAAACATGTCTGCAAAAATACTCAATTTCAGCTGTTTAAAATGCCAAGACAACACTCGATATAGCCCAAACGATTTGCAGAAACACTTTCAAATGTGGCACCGTGGTGAATTACCTTCTTATCCTTGTGAAATGTGCAGCTTTTCAGCAAATGACTTTCAGGTATTTAAACAACACAGACGAACCCATAGAAGCACTTTAGTAAAATGTGACATTTGTAACAATGAGAGTGTATATACTTTACTGAATTTGACAAAGCATTTCACATCCACACATTGTGTTAACGGTAATTTTCAATGTGAAAAGTGTAAATTCTCCACCCAAGATGTTGGCACATTTGTTCAACACATTCATAGACATAACGAACTTCATTATAAGTGTGGTAAATGTCATCATGTATGTTTTACCAAAGGAGAGCTTCAGAAACACCTTCATGTTCATTCTGGTACTTTTCCCTTCACTTGTCAATATTGTAGCTATGGTGCCACCAGGAGAGAACACCTTGTAAGACACGTTGTAACTTTGCACAAAGAACATTTATATGCAAAAGAAAAACTGGAAAAAGACAAATATGATAAAAGGCTGGCCAAGACTTCAGCAGGACTTAAGCTAATACTGAAAAGATATAAAATAGGTGCATCGAGAAAGACATTCTGGAAACGTAAGAAAATTAACAGTGGAAATGACAGAAGTATAGAAAAGAACACTCAGGTGCTTAAAAAAATGAACAAAACACATTCTAAATCTGAAGACCAGAGCCATCTTGTTCAAGAGCATTTAAGTGAAGAAAAGGATGAAACACTACACTGTGAGAATAATGATAAAGTCACTGATTCAGAGTCAGAGAAGCCAACTCTTCTGTCCACTGGGCAAGGTAATAGAGCTGAAGAGGGACCAAACGTTAGTTCAGGTTTCATGAAGACTGCTATACTAGGACCTACAGTGTTACTGGTGAAAAATAATAAAATAACAATTCCCCCTAACTATAGTGCTAAGTTTATGGGCTTCAAGATGGTAGATGGAAAACAGCATATTGTAATAAAATTGGTGCCTATCAATAAACAAAATTTATCACCAGGCTCACATTCAGGTGCTGCAAAGGTACTTCCCGGTAATGCAAATTTGCAGCCCCAGACTTTGGACACTAATGGATTTTTAACAGGAGTAACAACTGAGTTAAATGACACAGTTTATATGAAAGCAACTACTCCATTTTCATGTTCATCTTCTGTACTTTCAGGGAAAGCAACTTCAGAAAAAGAAATGACTTTGATATCTCAAAGGAATAATATGCTTCAAACAGTGGATTATGAGAAAAGTGTACCTTCTTTGCCAACAACTTCGGAATTGGTTACAGCATCAGTGAATTTGACCACAAAATTTGAAACAAGAGATAATGTTGACTTCTGGAGAAATCATCTCACTCACAGTCACCCCGAGGTATTAGGTACCACCATTAAAAGTCAAGATAAAGTCAACTGTGTGACCAAACCAAATGCATACAACAGTGGAGATATGCATAATTATTGCATTAATTATGGCAACTCTGAGTTAACTGTTGAATCCTCCAACCAAGGATCATTACCATTTCATAATTACTCAAAAGTGAATAATTCTAATAAACGTCGTAGGTTTTCAGGAACAGCAGTGTATGAAAACCCTCAAAGAGAATCTTCATCCAGCAAAACAGCTGTCCAGCAACCAATTAGTGAATCATTTTTGTCACTAGTGAGGAAGGAAAGCTCAAAACCAGATAGCCTGTTAGCATCTATTAGCCTTTTAAATGATAAAGATGGAACTTTAAAAGCAAAATCTGAAATTGAAGAACAGTATGTTTTAGAAAAAGGACGAAACATTGATGGACAAAACCTGAACAGTAATGAAAATCAAAATTTAGAGTGTACAACTGAAAAATCTAAATGGGATAACTTTTCTAATGTTGATTCACCTATGATGCCTAGAATCACATCTGTTTTCTCTCTCCAGAGCCAACAGGCATCAGAATTTCTGCCACCTGAAGTAAACCAGTTGCTTCAGGATGTATTGAAAATAAAACCTGATGTAAAACAAGACTCTAGTAACACTCCAGATAAAGGCCTTCCACTTCTTTGTGACCAGTCATTTCAAAAACAGGGAGAAAGCAAAATTGTTGAACCTTCAAAAGATTACAAAGTGCAAGGCATCTTCCCGGTTCCACCTGGCAGTGTGGGTATTAATTTGCCTGCAAATGATTTGAATTTGAAATTTGGAAAAGAAAAACAAATGCCGTCAGTGCCACAAGATGTGAGAGATTCAGAGAAGATACCTAGAATCTCAAGTTTTGGCACATTACTTAAGACTCAGTCAGATGCGATAATAACACAGCAGCTTGTAAAAGACAAACTAAGAGCCACCACACAAAATTTAGGTTCTTTTTATATGCAGAGTCCACTTTTAAATTCAGAACAAAAAAGAACTATAGTTGTTCAGACTTCAAAAGGACTTTTTGTACCAGTGAACATTACTAACAAGCCTGGGTTACCTGTTGTTCCAGGAAATGCACTTCCATTCGTTAATTCCCAAGGTATCCCTGCTTCTCTTGTTGTAAACAAGAAACCTGGGATGATTTTAACATTTAATAATGGAAAACTTGAAGGTGTTTCCACTGTCAAAACCGAGGGTGCCCAAGCTCATGGAACTATGACTAAGGAGCCTTGCAAAACACCTATTTTGAAGGTAGAACCAAACAATAATTGTCTTACACCTGCACTTTGTTCCAGCATTGGCAGTTGTTTGAGCATGAAAAGTAACTCAGAAAATACTTTGCCATTAAAAGGTCCTTACATTTTGAAACCAACGAGTTCTGTGAAAGCTGTTTTTATTCCTAACATGCTATCTGAGCAACAGAACACTAAGTTGAATATCTCAGATTCAGTAAAACAGCACAAGGAGATTTTTCCAAAACCACCTCTTTATACCCTCTTGCCTGATGGCAAACAAGCTGTTTTTTTAAAGTGTGTGATGCCAAATAAAACTGAGCTGCTTAAGCCCAAATTAGTCCAAAATAGTACTTATCAAAATATACAGCCAAAGAAACCTGAAGGAACACCACAAAGAATATTGCTGAAAATTTTTAACCCTGTTTTAAATGTGACTGCTGCTAATAATCCGTCAGTAAGCAACTCTGCATCCTCATTGCAAAAAGACAACGTACCATCTAATCACATTATAGGAAGAGAACAGAAAGAGCCAGAATCTTCTAGAGATGCCTTACCCTTCTTACTAGATGACTTAATGCCAGCAAATGAAATTGTGATAACTTCTTCTGCAACATGCCCAGAGTCTTCTAAAGAACCAATATGTGTCAGTGACTATTCAGAGGCCAGGGTATTAAGGTGTAGAACAAATTGTACAACTGAGAGAAACTTCAATAGAAAAAAGACTTCCAAAAAAATTTTTTCAAAAACAAAAACTCGTGGAAGTGAAGACTCGGAAACTGCCTTTGTGTCTAGAAACAGAAACTGTAAACGCAAGTGTAGGGATAGTTACCAAGAACCTCCAAGAAGAAAAGCAACATTGCATAGAAAGTGTAAAGAAAAGGCAAAACCTGAAGATGTCCGTGAAACATTTGGATTTAGCAAACCTAGGCTTTCAAAAGATTCTGTCAGAACTTTGAGGCTTTTCCCTTTTAGTTCCAAACAGCTTGTGAAATGTCCTAGGAGAAACCAACCAGTTGTAGTTTTGAATCATCCTGATGCAGATGCACCAGAAGTAGTAAGTGTAATGAAAACTATTGCGAAATTTAATGGACATGTACTTAAGGTTTCATTGTCAAAAAGAACTATCAATGCTTTACTGAAACCAGTTTGCTATAACCCTCCTAAAACAACTTACGACGATTTTTCTAAGAGGCACAAAACGTTTAAACCTGTTAGTTCTGTGAAAGAAAGATTTGTGCTAAAATTAACACTCAAAAAGACGAGCAAAAACAATTATCAGATTGTGAAGACTACCTCTGAAAATATTTTGAAGGCTAAATTTAACTGTTGGTTTTGTGGTAGGATATTTGACAATCAGGATACTTGGGCTGGTCATGGTCAGAGACATTTAATGGAAGCTACTCGGGACTGGAACATGTTAGAATAGTTTACAGTAATTCCCAAGGAAAAGAAAAGTAAAATTACCTTAGAAGGAAACAGTGGGTTGTATTACCATAATGCAATATTCTTCTTCAGTATACCTGAAATTAAACATTTTAAAAGTTGATTATATTTCTGTGGAAGAGTAAAAGTTTTATGTGTGATATTTGAAAATGCTATCTCTGCACACGTAAGTTTTGCAAGAAACTAATCACAGCACAGAAGTACCTTGATTTAATTTTTGAAAAATGTGTTCTTGGGAAGTTAGGGCTAAAGAAAATTTTGATAAAACAGTTTTCCCAATTTAGTTCTTCGGTGACTCTTAGTAGAGGGTAATGACTGACACCCTCATTCCCTCTCTTCTTCCACCAGCCTTACGCATCTAAGTGTAGCTCCTCTGGAGGTCGAGAGCTCTTTAATCATAGAACTGAAGGAGTTCTTACATTTGTGAAGATAACTTTGAGAGAGCTTAGGTGAAGAAGTCACTATATCTGTTAAATATAGTTCTTTTGAAGGATATTAGGCTGCTTGGAAAGTACATTTGACTCACTACAGTTACACCTCATATAATGCTTGAAGAGTTTTTTTTTTTCCAGTCGAACTCTGTCACGTGTCAGAAATCGAGAGCACTCTCCCAGGGCGATTTTCTTTTTCTAAATGACTATGTCAGATGTTGCAGTAGACGGGCAACCTCAAGAGAAGAATTTAAACTCTTTGTCTCATTGAAAGTTTGGTTAAAGAACTTGAACATAGTTCTGAATTTGATTATAATTTCTGATCATCCCCTTGCACAGAACTGTGCTTATCTCATTTAAATTGTTTGTCTTCCATAAACAAATGGCCATTTTTTCTTCTTGGTTCCCATCCCTTTAAAAAGAATGGAACATAGGAGCATTTCCAAGGAGTGGCTTTTCTTGAAAATTAAAACTTTTTACCAAAACAATATTTTGAAGCAAGATTATATTTTCATCTGTATTCCGTTTATTATTTGAACATGTCCAAATCAGGACAAACCATTTCTGTTAGCTTCTTCTCAGTGTGACTGACAACTCAAAACATATATACAGATTGTTGGCATTTGAAAAAGGAAGCATTAACAGTGGACCCAGTGGCAGTACATAAGACATTAGGACAGATTCTTAAGGGACGTGCCCAGCAGAGTTTTAAAATGGATGTTTTCATGATGACAAGAGAATCATAGATTTAGATTTTTCACCTTGTAAGTTTGGAGCAAATTTTATTGCATCTTTGAATAATGGAGTTCTTGTATTACAAAATTACGTGCTATATGTTTTTTTGGTCACATTGTTACAGGTGTTAATGACATTTTCATTGATTGGATACAAACTTCAGGGCTTCTTTTCTGTATATAGCAAATTAAATCTGTACATATTTTTGTATCTTTTAGTTATGTAAATTTTGCACAGAAATTTTTGGCATAAGTTTATTTTCTTTCAGTTCAGTTCTGTGCATGCACTAATAAAACTGGTTGTTTAATTTAAAAGGAATATATAAGACTTTACCTATGTTATTTTCTTGGTTTTTATTTCAGATGTAGATTTTTTTTTAGGTAAATTCATTTTTCAGGGATTGAACACTATTGTTAGCAAGTGCCTAAAAAAGATGTGAAACAGTTTACATATGTCAACTGTAACAGCAGGTCCCAAATGGGCCCATTCCCCTAATAGTTTTATTTTAAAGAAAGCCATACATAGAATGCTTCAAGCTATCTTGCTATGCACATTATACTTGTACTGTTTTGTGCAGTTTGTCTACTTTCTTAGTGAAGTATTTTTTGTATAAAATGTTACAATTGTGTTTCTTAAATTGAGCCTAAGAATGGAGTTAATTGGAAATATACGGTATATATTAATAATGTATATGGTGTTTAAAGAATGGTAAGCATTGTTAATTTCTGTAACGAACATTTTCAATTAAATTTATTTTAAGTTTGCGTTTACACAAGAATTTTTTTACTGTGCTGAAATCTAATGGGAATTTTATGCTACTAGAAAATATTAGATTTTAAAGTGTATGTGTTTTCAATACTAGTTAACTATACAAGATAAAATGTGGGATTTCTTTTTCTTCCCCAAATCGTAGATGATATATTGCTTAAGAAAGGTGACATACACCATAGTTTTACTATGGTTGTGCTGGCAAGGTAAGCCATAGAGAAGCTTATAGTCTTCAGTACTCTAACAGCAATAAAATTAAATGCTCTGTTTGTTACATATAGATTCATTATGAGGGATCACCTGCTGTGAATAGAGTGGAGAGAGAAGGAACTTTCCTGCTAAAACTCAACACTATAAAATTACATTTTGGAATAGCCATATTAGTAAAATAAACCTAATGTCGAGTTATGTACTTCTTGCCTTAAAGTTTTAACAGCCATTTAAGGTAAGCTTCATGCCTCAGATATTCTAGCTGGAACTTTTTCTGATTTTGTTAACTTATATTATTCTGAGGGAGACACACCTACTTGGAGCTTCATTGTTGGCATTGCAGAAAATTCAAAACAAAATCCTCTATCCTTTTTTGTGGCTTTCCAAAGATGGCTTTCCAAAATATGATAGTCAGTAGTTTGAGGTTCTTATTGCAATTAAAGAGTTAGTTTTAGTTTTGCAGTTGAACTTCTGGATCAGAAATTTGTTTTACTGTTTCCAGTTTGTCCATCTTCACTGAAGTGGGTCTCTCACTATTTGGCATCTACTTCAAAAACATAATTCACTTTTCAAAGAATTTATCTTGCTAAGTAGTAACAAATTGAAATCTTTTTCTTTTTTTAGTAACAATTTGAACAAATTAGTAACATTGTAATCTTTTTTTTTTTTTTAAAGAAAAATGTTTTCATTGAGGGGACAGCAAATTTTTTTCAATAGAGGGTCAGATAAATAACTTAAGCTTCATAGGCCTTCTGGTTTCTGTCCTTACTACTCAATTCTCATAATGCAGAAACAACCATAGACGATATATAAATGAATTAATGTGGCTATGTTTAATAAAATAATTTACAAAAACAGGAAGTGGGCTGAATTTGGCCCACCAGGCATAGTTTATCAACTGTTGCTTGAATTCCCTAGAGTCTGCTTTTAGAATGGGATTTTTATTAAAAAACACAAGCTTGATAAGTTTTGTGATATATACTACCTGTGTAAAAGAGCTACAAAGTATTCAAACTAAAATGTATGTATATAAAGTTTCTAGTATAGATGTATTTGTATAAAAATGAGACTATAAAGGTAATGAAAATGGTTAGTGGGTAAAATAGATCATTTGTGTGCTAAGAGTAATGCAACTTATGAAGGGATTAAAAATGAGATAGAGCAGAAATGCTGTGAGAATTTATGTTCAGGTTAGATGAGAAAAAGACTTAGATATTAGTTCTTTTAGTGATTTGAAATAGAATGTTAAGAAAAAGTAATGGAAGTTCTTGGGATGGGAGAAAATAGAGATGAAGTAAAAACAGAATATTATATATTAATTGCATACAGCTTATCCTGATTTTTTTTAAAAAAAGATTCCTTTTCACCATTGACATCTACTGCCTTCCTTAACTTCCTTAATAGAGCCATTTGGGCCATTGGCTCTGTTCTTTCCCTTAGCAACTTGTTAGGATCCTTGCTGTCAGCATAGTACCTTGACCCCACTGGGGATCTTATCTGGCAAAACTTACTGGGGGAATTTTTCAGGGTGGTGTTTGTTTCTAGTTAGCAGAGTATGGCATTAGTGAAAAAATTTCCCTATAATGGAGAGTTGAAATGGTTGAATTTTATGTTCATTAATTTTATGTTCATTAATTTATGCTTCTCTTAACTGGACAATTGAGAAGTAATTACTGTCTTGGAAAAAGTGTTTCTTACAGTCATTTTTGAGATGTTTTTTGACTAGTTCTTTAACAGCTGCTGTTAATGCCTCCAAAGTTAGGAATCTTTTCTATTTAAAAAGAATAATTGTTACAAGAGTGGAAACTTTTGAGTAAATAGTGTGGGAAAAAAATATAATGTACATCAATTTTAGAAGTCATGCTTTTAGGAGATGACAAGAATGTGCTTAATTTAAATACTTATTCCTAGTAAAGACTTTTCTAATGTGTTAAGGAATTTTCCATATACTTCAAAGTGCTTAAACCAAAAGGGAGGGTTATGTTTGTGTTGCAACTCTTGAAATACATCTTTCAATTAAGGAGTGAAATGTTGCCTGCTATCATCAATTACGTCATAAGTTATTGCTAATGTCAAAGAATAGGAAAGCAAAATGAAAGTTAAACTTGGGGAAGAAATCAAAATACTACTTGTAGATGACTTGTTTTTAAAGGAGTACACCGAAAGTCACCTTTCCTGAACAATTAACAGTAATCAACTGGGAAACAAAAGAAGACCCATTTGTTTATTTTTTGAGACGAAGTCTCACTCCATCACCCAGGCTGGAGTGCAGTGCGCAATCTTGGCTCACTGCAGCCTCCACCTCCTGGGTTCAAGCGACTCTCCTGTAGCTGGGATTACAGGCACCCACCATAATGCCCAGCTAATTTTCGTGTTTTGAGTGGAGATGGGGTTTCACCATGTTGGCTAGGCTAGCCTTGAATTCCTGACCTCAAATGGTCCACCCGCCTTGGCCTCCAAAAGTGCTGGGATTGTAAGGTGTGAGCCACTGTGCCTGGCCAATAAGACTTATTTATAGTAAGAGGCATAAAATAGTATGAACCTGCCAAAAACAAAAACCAAAAAAACCAGACACCAGACTAAACCTATAAGACCTAACTGGGGGCTACATTAGTATTTCTGAGTGGAAGACTAAGTATACCTGCTTGGTACATTACATTTTTACAGCTTCATCCCCCACCCCCACCCCCTATTCTCCTCTTCCTCTAACAGAGCTGCTCTACAGAGAGTATCGTAGATTGAGCATTCATTGAAGAGCTGATTTCCCATTCTTTCTATCCTTCAACCCATTCCATAGCACAAAGGTACAGAGGTTCTGTTCAGGGGAGGGTTGGAGTGAGCTTCAAAAACACAACACAAGTCCTGAATTAGGGTTTTTCAGAGAGAACCAATATAAGAGGGCATGACTTAAGGGAATTGGGTCACATCATTATGGAGGCTAAGAAGTCCCACACTAGGCTGTATGCAAGCTAGAGACCTAGTGATGGTGGTAGCATGACTCAGTCCAAGTTCAGAAGCCTCAGAACCAGGAAAACTGATGGTGTAACTCTCAGAGGTAGAAGACCTGAGAACCAAGGGACCATGGTTTTAAGTCCCTGGTTTAAGTCCCTGAATCCAAAGGTCTGACAGCTTGGAGCTCTGATGGCATGAGAATAAAGCTGTCTCAGCTTCTGGGGAATGGGGTTGAGGGTGATGGGGAGAGGGAGAGAATATGAGAGGAGAGAGAATTAGCTTTTTCTCTTTTCCTTCTATCCAGGCTTCTAGCTGATGGATTGTGCCTCAATCACACTGAGGGCAAATCTTCCCCATTCAGTCTGTTGGTTCACATGCCAGTCTCTGAAGACACCCTCACAGATATACCCAGAAATAATGGTTTTCCAGTTCTCTAGGTATTCCTTAATCCATTCAAGTTGACACTGAAAATTAACTGCCACAAGGCCTGACTTCATACAGACTTCAGAGTATTGTAGAAAACAATAGAGCAATCCGTAACATTGGAGGCTAAACAGTTGCCAGGTCATCCCAATAGATAACCAGAAGCTTAAAGAAAGGATGAGGGAAAGAGACAAAGAGCCTAGGTAAAACTACAGGCATTCCTTGTGATCAGGAAGACTGTGTGCATGTTCAAGGCTGTTATCTCAGAGGAGTGACCAGAGAGAACTTCTGAACTAAAGTTCCTGGCTGAATGCAGGGCAAATTTGTAAACTCCCTAAGTAGTGAAAGCAGTCTTCAAGCCATACGTTAATTAGTCAAGCCAAGTCACTAAGGGAAGAGGATCAGTATGCAGAGATCCTATGTTACCTAAAATGTCTAGTTTCAACACAAAAATTGAGATGTGCTAAGAAACAAAAGTGTCCTATATGACACAGAGAAATGTAGGAAATATTAAGTTGTTTTGAGGGATACCAAATTTAGGATAAATGTTAAGTAGCTGTTATAAATATGTCCAAAAGGCCGGGCGCAGTGGTTCACACCTGTAATCCCAGCACTTTGGGAGGCTGAGGTGGGCAGATTGCCTGAGGCCAGGAGTTTGAGACCAGCCTGGCCAACATGGTGAAACCCCGTCTCTACTAAAAACAAATTAGCCAGGCATGGTGGTGGGCGCCTGTAGTCCCAGTTACTCGGAAGGCTGAGGCAGGAGAATCGCTTGAACTCAGGAGGCAGAAGTTGCAGTGAGCCAAGATGGCACGCTGCACTCAGCCTGGGAGACAGAGTGAGACTCCGCCTCAAAATAAAATAAGTAAATAAATCCAAAGAACTAAAGGAAGCCATATTTAAAGAATTAAGGAAAGTATAATGTCTCACCAAGCAGAGAACATAGAGAGAGAAATTAAAAAAAAAAAAAGAAAAGAAAGAAACTAAATGAAAATTCTGGAGTTGAAAAGTACAATAACTACAATTTAAAAAGTTAGTAGAAAGGCTCAATACTAGATTTGAGCTGACAGAAGAAAAAATCAGCAAGATAGAGTGATAGAGGATATGCAATTTGAAACAGAAAAATAAGGAAGAAAAAGTGTTCCTCACACTATGTACACAAAAATTAACACAAAATGGATCATAGACCTAAATACAAGCAAAAACTATTCAACTCTTACAAAAATTATAGGTAAGTATCTCTGGTCATTCTTTAGGCAAAGCTTTCTTAGCAATGACACCAAAAACAAAAATGTCCAATAGATAATTTGTTTTAAAAAGACACAATTTTTATTACAGGAGATTGTAAAACTAGTCTGTTTTATCTAGGTCAGATTAACCTCAACTTAGTTTCAATAATGAAAAATTTGCTTTATATATACCTTCATTCTGCCCATGCTGTTATTGTCACAAACTACATCTTTATAAATTATGTCCACCAACATAGTTTTATAATTATGCAATTTTAAAAATCAGATAGGAAGGAAGAACAAGAGTTACAAACAGATATACATTGTCTTGCCACTCCATCTGCAATGTAAAAGGCCCCAGGTGCAAGGGTGACATGTTCATCCTGTTGGAGGCAGAGTGAGAGGCCTGGAGGTTGTGGTGAGCATGGCTGCTTGTTGGGTCTTGGATGTAGGGTTTGACTGCCTGGCCTGTGGGAATGGTGTGCCACAATCTGCTGCTTTATTTTATTTTTTGCTCCCACACGGGAATTGAGATGCACCATTAAATAAAGCATTTGTGTTCCAAGCTAAAAAAAATACATTTTTAAAAATGTTTATTTGTGCTAGTGATTACATTTACCTTTCCAGTTTTTTTTTTGTTTTTTGTTGTTTTTTTTTTTTTTCATGTGCGTTTGAGTTACTCTCCAGGGTTCTTTCATTTTAGCTTGAGTACTCCCTTTAGGTTTTTTTTTCTCTCTTGTAGAGCAATTCTACTAGCAACAAACTCAGTTTTTGTTTACCTATAAATGTCTTAATTTTTCTTTCTTTTTAAAAGAATAGCTTTGCTGGGTATAGAATTTTTGGTTGATAGTTTTTTTTTTTTAATTTCCATTCAACACTTTTAATATGTCATTTCATTGCCTTCTGGCCTCCGTGATTTCTGATTAAAAATCAGCTGTTAATCCTTTTGAGGACCTTTGGATGTGATGACTCACTTCTTTCTCTCTTGCTGCTTTCAAGATTCTCTTTTTTGTCCTTGTCTTTCAACAGTTTATGATGTGCCAGTATCCATATCTTTGAGTTTATGTTACGTAGAGCTTCTGGAGTTTTGTAGCGTGGTAATGTTTTCCATTAAAACTCTCTCTTTTTTTTTTTTCATTACATTTGGAAGGTTTTCAGTTATTTCTTCAAATATTCTCCCTGATTGTCTTTTTCTCTCTCTTTCTGAGACTCACCGTTTAGGTATGCTGATTATTAGTAACATATCTATTTATTTTAGAGAGGCAGGTTCTTGCTCCCAGGCTAGAGTGCATCGGTGCAGTCATAGCTTGCAGCATTCAACTCCTGGGATCAAGCAGTCCTTTCACTGCAACCTTCCAAATAGCCCAGCTAACTTTTCAAAAAATTTATTGTAGAGATAGAAGATTACTGTGTTGCCCATCTGGTCTTGAACTCTTGGCCTCCCAAAACAGTGATTACAGTTGTGAGCCCCTATGTTTGGCCATATGATGGTATTCTTGATGTTGTCTTACAGGTCTTTCAGGCTCTGTTTATTTCATTTTTTGGTTTTCTTTCTATTCCTCAGACTGCATGTCAACTGATCAGTCTTGGAGTTCACAGGTTTTTTGTTTTGCCTGCTTACATCTACTACTGAGCTCCCCCTAGTGAATTTTTATTTCAGTTACTGTGCTTTTCAACTGTAGAATTTCAATTTGGTTCTTTTAATAATTTCTATCCTGGCCAGGCGCAGTGGCTCATGCCTGTAATCCCAGCACTTTGGGAGGCCAAGGCGGGTAGATCATGAGGTTAGGCATTTGAGACCAGCCTGGCCAACATAGTGAAACCCTGTCTCTACTAAAAATAAAAAAATTAGCTGGGTGTAGTGGCGGACACCTGTAATCCCAGCTACTCGGGAGGCTGAGGCAGGAGAATTGCTTGAACCCGGGAGGCAGAGGTTGCAGTGAGCTGAGATCATGCCATTGCACTCCAGCCCAAGTGACAGTGTGAGACTCCATCTGAAAAAACAAAATAATAACAATTTCTATTCCTTTGTTGATGTTCTGTATTTGGTTGAGCTGTAATTCTCTTACTTTAGTTCTTTAAACATGGTTTCTTTCAGTTCTTGGAACATATTTAATACAGCTGAATTAAAGTATTATTTGTTTAAAATGAACAATGCCTGTGCTTCCTTAGGGACAGTTTCTATTGATTGCTTTTTTCTCTATGTATGGGTCATACTTTCCTCTTTGCATGTCTTATTTTTTTGTTGTTGAGGAATATAAAAATATGAATATTGTAATGTGACAGCTCTGAAAATCAAACTCTCTTCTCCATCCTCTCAGCTTTGTTATTCTTACTGCATTTTGTACTTGTCTAGTGACTTTTCTGAACTAATTTTGTAATGTTTGTATTCTTTGTCATTTGTGGCCATGAAAGTCTCTGTTCTGTAAGTTTAATGGTCGGCTAATAAGTAGACAGAGATATTCTTAAACACCTGGAATGAATAAATCTTCCAATATTTGCTAAGGAACTTGTGTGTTTTTGTGACACATCTTCAACATTCAGCCAGGTGGCTTCCAACTCTGCTTTCACCTTCAGCCTCCTAGTTGGCCATTGTGAGAGTTTAGGGCCTTCTCAGATCTTTTCTAAGCATACATACAGCCCTGGGCATGAGTGTGGCCTTCTAGATTCTCAGAAATATCTTAAAGCTTTACAAAGTCTCTATGGATATCTCATTTCCCTTGCACTTCTTCCAGGCTTTTTGGTTAGTCTATTGCTTGACCCAGTTGTTTTCTGTCACCCCAGGCAGCAGCAAATAAAACATTTGCCTGCTAATATTTTAAACGTTGCCCCTAGTTAGCAACTTTAGCTCTGGACCAACTCCAAGTTAGGCAAAATAAAGGCCTTCTGAGCTGGCCTTCCAGGGAGCCACCAGACAGGTCAATATAAATAGTTACAGTATTTTGTGAATGAAGTCTGTTCTGTTTCTTCTAATACTGGGAATGAAGGCTGTTATTTTCAGGGCTGTTGCTGAGGTGAGGAGTGGAGAATGGGACTAGAGTAACTTAAAATACCACAAAGCTATTGTTCTGAGATTCAGCCATTTGTCTTGGGTAAGTATGTCCTGGGATGCTGAAAGCCTTTGATTAGTTTCTAAAGTTCTGAAAAAGTTGATTCTGACAATTTTTTTTTTTGCCAGATTTTTAATTGCTTTTATGTTAGGGCAGAATTTCAAAGTCTTTATTGTTTTCACTGACACGACGTTATAGATAAATTTAACTTCATCAAAATTTGAAAAAAATATTGCTTCAATGGATATCAGCAAGAAAGTGAAAAGGTAACCCACAGAATGGGAAGAAATGATGTAAATCATATCTCTGGTTATGCATTTTAATTTAGAATAATGAACCCTTACAACTTAGAGACCTGTAACCAAATTTAAAGTGGTCAAGAGATCTCTCTAAAGAAGATAGGCAAATGGCCAAAAAGCACATGAGAAGATGTTCAACATCATTAGTCATTAGGGGAATGAAAATCAAAACCATTTGATACCATTTTATACCCTCTTGGATGGCTATAATCAAAAAACAAACAGATAAGTGCTGATGAGGCCAGGGAGTGTTTGGAACCCTCATAAACTGTTGATGGGAATGTAAAATGGTATAGCCATCTTGAAAAACAGTATGGGACTTTATCAATAGGTTAAATATAATATTACCATGTGGCCCAGAGATTCTTCTCCCATCCCCAAATAATTTAAAACAGGTGTTCACACAAAAATTTATACAAGGATGTTCATAGCAATATTATTCATAATGGCCTTAAAGTGGAAACAACCAAAGTCCATCAACTAATGAATGTGTAAATAAATGTGATATGTCTATTCAATTGAATATTATTCAGTCATAAAAATAAATGAAGTAGTAATTTATTATACAATATGGATGAATGTTGGGAAGATGGTTAAGTGAAAGAAGCCAGTTACAAAAACATATGAATCCATTCATATGAAATGTCAAGAATAGGCAAAAAAAAAGAATAGACTGTTTTTCTTATCATTCCCTAAACAATACAGAATAACAACTATTTAGATAGTATTTGCATTGTATTAGATATTATAAGTAATCTAGAGATTAAAGTATTCAGGAGGATGTTTGTAGGTTTTATGTGAATACTATGCCATTTTATATAAGGGACTTGGGCATCTATGGACTATGGTTTCCACAAGAGGTCCTAGAACCAGTCCCCTATGGAGGCTAAGAGACAACTGTTTATATTATGGAAATTGGCCACAGATACAAACTAGGGCTTTTTGCAACCCCTGATCAAGAGAGCTGATTTCACTGGCACCCTCTGTGGAGATCACAGTTCTAGTTTTTATCCCATGAATCTGAACAAATCACATTCTATCTACAGGAACTACACTTTAGACTCAAAGATATTAATAGGTTGAAATTTTAAAAATGAAAAAAGATGGCCAGGTGTGGTGGCCCAGGCCTGTAATCTTAGCACTTGGAAGGCCAAAGGGGGCGGATCACAAGGTCAAGAGATCAAGACCATCCTGGCCAACATGGTGAAACCCCATCTCTACTAAAACTACAAAAATTAGCTGGGCATGGTGGCGCATGCCTGTAATCCCAGCTACTCAGGAGGCTGAGGCAGGAGAATCACTTGAACCTGGGAGGCGGAGGTTGCAGGGAGCTGGGATTGTGCCACTGCACTCCAACCTGGCAACAGAGTGAGACCCCATCTCAAAAAAAAAAAGGAAGAAGATGTTGTCTGAGTTATCTTGAGCTGCTGTAACAAAATACCATACACTGAGGGGATGAAACAACAGAAATTTATTTTCAAAAAACATTACTAGATATAAAGAGGGAAATTTTATAATAATAAAAGTGTCAATTCATCAGGAAGCTATAACAATTTTAAACATATATGCACCTAATAACAGAACCACAAAATCCATGAAGCAAAACCTGACAGAACTGAAGGGAGAAGTAGCCAAGTAAGCAATAATAGTTGGAGACTTTGATACTCCACTTTGCATAAATGAATAAAATAACAAAATATTGACAAGGAAATAGAAAAGTTGAACAGCACTACAACTAGACCTAATATATCTATGAAGTCCACTCTAAAACGGCAGAATAGATAGTCTTTTCCAAAGTACATGGAACATTCTCCAGGATATACCATATAACAGAAGTCTCAATGAATTTGAAAGGATGGGAATTATAAAAAGTATATTCTCCAATCACAATAGAATTAAATTAGAACTTAAAGGAAATTTTGAGAATTTATAAATATATGGCAATTGAATAATACTCATAAATAATGAGTCAAATAAACTCTTGAAGTTAATAAAAGAAAAAACATAACCTACCAAATCTTGTGAGATGTGACTAAAGCAGTGCTTAGAGGGAAATTTATATCTGTGAGTACATTTAAACAAGAAAAAAACTTAGTGCCACAGAACTGTACACTTAAAAATGGCTAAAACTTTTATGTATTTTTGCCACAATAAATGAAGAAAGATTTCAAATTAATAACATAACTTTATACCTTAAGGAACAAGAAAAAAAGAGCAAATTAAACCCAAAGCAAGCAGAAGGAAGAAAATAATAAAAATGAGATGGAAGGAACTTGCATTGAGAATAGAAAAACAATAGAGAATATTCATGAAACCAAAATTTGGTTCTCATAAAAGGTCAACAAAATGGACAAGCTTTAGCTGGACTGGCCAAGAAAATAAGGGAGAAGACTCAAATTACTAAAAACAGAATGAAAGAGTGGACATCACTACTGCTGTTAAAAAATGAATATAAGGGAATACTATGAACAATTGAATGCCCAGTAATTAGATGACTAGATGAAATGGACAGATTCCTAGAAAGATGCGAAAACTGTTTAAAAAATGGCTTAAGAGGAAATAGAAAATCAGAAACCTATGACAAGTAAGGTATTGAAATGATGGCCCCAAAATTCTTAGAAAAACCCAGGTTTAGATGGCTTCAGAATCCATTAGTAAACTCTACCAAAAAAAAATTATAGATAGATACAGATAGATAGCAAGTAATTCTTTACAAACAACTCTTATAAAACATGGAAAGTGTGTTATATATTGAATCCTTGAATTCCCCCCATTCCCCCAAATGCATACGTTGGTGCCTTGACTTCCAATTAAGGTATTAGGATGTGGGGCCTTTGGGAGGTACTTAGGTTTAGATGAGGTCACAAAGATAGAGCCCTCACAATGTAATTACTGCCTTAAAGAAGAGTAAGACACATCATAAATTTTTTTTTCTCTGCCATGAGGATACAACAGGAAGTCACCATTTGTAAGGCAGAAAGAGGGGCCTCACTAGAACCCATCCATCCTGGCCTCCTGATCTCAAACTTCCCAGCTTCCATAACTGTGGGAAATAAATGTCTGCTGTTTGAGCCACTCAGTCTGTGGTATTTTGTTATAGCAGCCAGAGCTGACTAAGAAATATACTTCCCAACTCATTCTATGAGGCCAAAGACATCTAAAGAAAATTTCCTTATGGATATAGATGCGCTAAAGACTAGTAAATCAAGTCTGGGGACATAAAAATAAATCGCTGCAAGAGATTAGTATTTGGGCCACCACTTTGTACTTTGGGCAGTCCATGCCTTACATACCCACAGGATGGATCCTCATTGCTAGCTGGATGATGAGTAATCTGGTCCCAAAACCTCATCTTCCTGCTTTTTTGGACTACTTTAGGTACTAACTCTGTCAATTGGGTCTTCTGGAGAAGATACTGACATGGGGTTTAGAATGCAAGAGGTGTATTGGGCAGTAATGCTTGGGAAAATTTAAAGGGGTGGGAAGAGTATTGAGTAAGAAAAGCCTGCAGACCATAAGGCAGGTCTGATAACTGGGGAAAAAAGGGGGTTTGGTGAGTGGAAGCCACATTGGTTATAGAGAGTCTCAGATTGTCAAGCATCTCTTATATGGTCAGCCAACCCAATGGGTATTTCAGGTCAAAGACTGTCTTTTAGAAGAGTTCCATGTTGGGCAAAAATGCTAAGACCGAAGGGTGCTCTGGTAGAGCATATATTTGGCTTGAATCCTGAGACAGATCCTGAAGGCCCTAATAGCTAGAGGCTGTCAACCTAACTGGACTCCTTGCAGCTGAATTACAAGTTTTCCCTCCCTCCCTCCCTCCCTGCCTCCCTGCCTCCCTGCCTCCCTGCCTCCCTGCCTCCCTGCCTCCCTGCCTCCCTGCCTTCCTGCCTTCATGCCTTCCTGCCTTTCTTCCTCCCTGCTTTCCTTATTTCCTTCCTTCCTTTTTTGTTCTTTTGTTTTTTTACAGATAGGTCTTACTCTGTCACTCAGGCTGGAGTGCAGTGGTGCATTGTAACCTCAAATTTTTGGGCTCAAGCAATCCTGACTCCTGAGTAGCTAGGACTGCAGGTGCATGACACCCTGCCTGTTTTTTTTTTGTTTTTTCAAAAGTTTTTGTAGATACAGGGTCTATATTACCCAGGCTGGTCTCAGACTCCTGGCCTCAAGTGATCCTCCTGCCTTGGCTTCCCAAAGCACTGTTATAGATGTGAGCCACTATACTCAGCCTGTAAGTTTTTTCTTGAAGGGAGATCCAAGCAGTTCACTTCCATGGATGCCACACTATAGGGCAGTATCAAGTAGTACAATATTTATGTAATTGGAGTCCCAGAAAATGAGGAGAAAGGGGAGAAAAAAGATTTGAAGCAATAATAACTGAAATTTTTCCCCTAAATTTTATGAAAATGGTAAACCCAAAGGTCCAGGAAGCTACATGAAACCCAAGCAGGAAAAGCATGAAGAAAACCGTCCCAAACACATCATAATCACATTTCTGGCTGAGTGCAGTGGCTCATGCCTGTAATGCCAGCATGTTGGGAGGCTGAGACGGGAGAACACTTGAGTCCAGCAGTTTCAGACTACCCTGAGAAACATATTGAGACCTTGTCTCTACAAAAAAACAAAACAAATCGGGGCACAGTGACTCATGCCTGTAATCTCAACACTTTGGATGGCCAAGGTGGGCAGATCACCTGAGGTCAAGAGCTCAAGACCAGCCTGGCCCACATGGTGACAACCTGTCTCTACTAAAAATACAAAAATTAGCTGGGTGTGGTGGTGGGTGCTTGTAATCCCAGCTACTCAGGAGGCTAAGGCAGGAGAATCACTTGAACTTGGGAGGCAGAGGTTGCAGTGAGCTGAGATCACCCCACTGCACTCCAGCCTGCGTGACAGAGCAAGACTCTGTCTCAAAGAAAAAGAAAGAAAAAACCCAATAAAAACAACTTAGCTGGGTGTGGTTGTGCATGCCTGGAGTCCCAGCTACTTCAGCGGCTGCAGTGGGAGGACACTTGAACCCAGGAGGTTGTGAGCCATGCAGTGAGCCATGATTGTGCCAACTGCACTCCACCCTGGGCAACAGAGTGAATTTGCCCCTGAAAAGAAATCACATTTCTGAAAGCAAGTGATAAAGATAAAATTTAACAGAAGCCAGAGGAAGAAAGTATGCATATATATTGAGAAACAAAGATAAGAGCTACTGCAGACTTATATCAGAAACTATGCAATCCAGAAGATAGTGGAATGATATCTTGAAAATACTGAAGGGAAAAATAAGTCATCCTATAATTCTATATCTAGTGAAATAATCTTTCAAGAATGAAGGCAAAACAAAGTTTAACATAAGAGGTATCTGAGATAATTCAGCACAATTACACTGCCTTAAATATTCAGAGAAAAAATTTTTTTGAGCTGGAGTCTCATTCTGTTGCCCAGGCTGGAGTGCAGTGGTGTGATCTTGGCTTACCACAACCTCTGCCTTCCAGGTTCAAGTGATTCTCATGCCTCAGCCTCCCGAGTAGCTGGGACTACAGGTGCATGCCACCATGCCTGGCTAATTTTTGTGTTTTTAGTAGAGACAGGGTTTCACTATGTTGACCAGGCTGGTCTTGAACTCCTGCCCTTGTAATCCACCCACCTCAGCCTCCCAACATGCTGGGATTACAGGTGTGAGCTACTGCACCTGACCTAAGAGAAATTTTTTAGATAAAAGAAAAATGGATATCTTATCTGCAGAAAGGAATTAAGAGCACTGGACTTTTTCCCTTATTGTTTAATTTCTTTTAAAGAAAATAATGGAAAGCAAAAATGACATATTATAGGGTTTATTACATGTAGAAGTAAAATGTGTGACAACAGTAGCACAAAGGCAGGGAAGGGGAAATGGAGGAGTACTGTTGTATTTGAAGATAGCCTATGATAAGTCACATATGTGTATTGTACAGCCTAGAGCAACCATTATAAAAAACGTAATTACTAAGACAATATTAAAGATAAAATAGATTTTAAAACCTCAAGCAAACAGAAGGCACTAAAAAGGAAAACAAAAACTGATGGGAAAATATAGAAAAGAGATATGGCAGCTTTAAACCCAATTATAATCAGTAATTATATCAAATGTAAACGTTATAAACACTCCAGTTAAAAGGCAGAAATTTGTCAGGATAAAAAAATGTAGACTTCAGAACAAAAAATAATACTAGAGTTAAAAAAAATACCTCAAAGATAAAGAGTTCCATTCATTAAGTAGATTTAGCAATCCTAAAGGTCTATGCATATAATACCAAAACTTCTAAATACATGAAGTAAAAGTGACAGAACTATAGAGAGAAATTGGCAAATCTACAATTAGAGTCAGATATTTCAATACTTCTCTCTTAGTAATTGATATAACAGGCAAAAAGAAGTCAGTAATGACATAGAAGACTAGAGCAATATTATCAGTCAACTTGAACGAAATGATTTTACAGAACATTTCATCTGAAATTAGCAGACTGTACCTTCTTCACAAGTGCATGTAGAACATCCACTAAATTATTACGATTTTCAATAAATCTAAAGGATTGAATTCATGCAGAGTGTGTTACATCCCTAACAGAATTCAATTAGAAATCAATCTCAGAACAATCTTTGGAAAATTCCTAATAGGTAGAAATTAAGCAGCCCTTTTATGATTAACTTATGAGTTAAAGAAGAAATCACAAGGGAAATTTAGAAATATTTTTAACTGAATGAAAATGAGAAAACTATATTACAATTCATTGAATGTTACTAGACCTGTGCTTGGAGGGACATTTTAAACTTCAAATACTTATATTAGAAAACAATAAAGGTTTATAGTCAATTAGGTAAACTTCCATCTTAAGAAAGTATGTAATGAAGAGCAAATTAAAACCAAAATGAGCAGAAGAAAGGAAATAATAGCATCATTTATGGTAATCAACGAGTAGAACACAGACAAACAATAGTGAAAATTAATGAAACCAAAACTTGGTTCTTTGGAAAGGTCAATAAAATTGATAAACCTTGAGCCAAATGAATCAAGAGAGAAGAGTTAAGGAGGAGACATTACTACAGATCCGACATATCTTAAAAGCATTATATTAGATTATATATTAGACTATACTATACAAATAAATTTGATATCCTAGTTGAAACAAATTCCTTGAAAGACAAATTAACAAAACAGGAGAAATAGAAAATCATGATAGCCCATATCTATTTAAAAATTGAAATCATAATTGAAAACCTTTACGCAAAGAAAGCTCCAGTCCAGATGGCTTCATTGGTGAATTCTATCAAATGTATTAGGAAGAAATATTTGTGCAATGCTGCACAAATTCTTCCAAAAATTAGAGAAAGGAACATTTTTACATCATTTTATGAGTCCAGCATTATCCTGATACTAAAACTTGATAAAGACACTGTAAGAAAACTACAGACCTGTGTTCCCTATGGATGTTTATGTAAAAATCCTCAATATATTAGCATTAAAAAGCCAACAATATATAAAATGGATGCTGTATGTTAAATAGGGTTTACTCCAGGCAAGAAAAATTTTCACAATACATATGTCTGTCAAGGGACTTGTATCTAGAAAATATGACATTTTTACCATTTAATAAAAAGACAACCTAATTTTTAAAATAGACAAAGGATTTGAAGAGATTCCTCAAAAAAGAGGATATTTAGGCACATGAAAAGATGCTCAATATCATTAATCATCAAGAAAATGTTAATTAAAGCCACAATAAGATACTACTACACAGCTAGTAGAATAGCTAAAATTGAAAGACTGACGTCAAGTACTGATTAGGGTGTGAAGCAACTGTGCTCTCTTACATTGCTGATGTCCCCATAGAGTTTATCCAAAGAACATTCACTTTGTAAACATTTTTGCAGTTTCTTATAAACATGTACTTTCTATATGACCCAGGATTATACTCTTAGGTATTTTTCTAAGAGGAATGGAAACACAAAAACTTCCACACAAAAGCCTAACATACATACTGACAAACATACAGTAGGCTCAATAAATGTTAGCTGGTTGAATGAAAAAATAACACTTTTGAACTTTTTACAGTTTTTCTTTTTCTTCTTCTTCTTTTTTTTTATGGAAATGGAGTCTCACTCTGTCTTCCAGTCTGGAGTGCAGTGGTGCGACGTTGGCTCACTGCAACTTCCACCTTCCAAGTTCAAGCAATTATCCTGCCTCAACCTCCTGAGTAGCTGGGACTACAGACACCTGTCATCATGCCCAGCTAATTTTTGTATTTTTAGTAGAAATGGGATTTCACCATGTTGGCCAGGCTGGCCTCAAACTCCAGACCTCATGTGATCTGCCCACCTTGGCCTCCCAAAGTGCTGGGATTATAGGCGTGAGTCGTTATGCCCAGCTGCCACTGCTGCCGCTGCCGCCTCCTCCTCCTCCTTCTCCTTCTCCTCTTCCTCCTCCTCCTTCTCCTTTTCCTCCTTCTCCTTCTTCTCCTCCTTCTTCTTCTGATGGAGTCTCGCTCTGTAGCCCAGGCTGAGTGCAGTGGTGTGATATCAGCTCACTGCAACCTCCGACTCCCAGGTTCAAGCAATTCTCCTGCCTCAGTGTCCAGAGCAGCTGGGATTATAGACGTGTGCCACCACACCCAGCTAATTTTTTGTATTTTTAGTAGAGACGGGGTTTCACCATGTTGGGCTCCCGGCATCTTTTTTTTTTTTTTTTAATAGAGATGAGGTGTCGCTATGTTACCCAGCCTGGTCTCAAACTCCTGAATTCAAGTGATCCTTTACCTTCGCCTCCAAAGGTGTTAGAATTACAGGTGTGAGCCATTGCACCTAGCCTTGAGCTTTTACAATTTTTAATATGCTCATCTAACAATAACATAAAGTAGGTTGCATTATTATTTCCATTTTACAAGTAGAGAAACCAAGATGAATAACTTTCCCAAGTTCACACAATCTGTTATTGGTAAAGCTGGGATTAGAATTAAGGCAACTCAAGCCAAAGAACTTGCACTAAATCATAGCAGTATCTTCCTTCTCGCCTAATGGAGGAGTTACTTTTAGGGTCATTCACATCTTTAGTAGAATAATATGTCCATATGGATGCATCAAAGGTTAAGAAAAATGTAAGGTCCTTAGTCTTGGATGTTTGGATCTTTTATCCATGGATAGGCCCCAGAGACCCAGGAATCTCATGATATTTGCTGTGAGTTTCTGTGTATATACATAAATGAATTTTTCCTCAGGCCAAAAACCCATAGTTCTTATCAGATTCTCAAAGAATTTTGCAACTACTAAAAGACTAAGAACCATAGATGTAGGGAAAATCTTTGAGATTTTCCTAAGACACAATTATAATTACTAAGTGCTGTAAAATACTTATAGATAGGTTCATTTGAAGAGTTATCCACAGATTACTTTTTATGTCTGCAAAGATTTTGGTTAGGGGACTAGGAGGTAATGTTTATTAGGCACAGCTAGCTTATTTTAGCTCTTAAATCATTACTGGAAACATACTGTTTTATAAATGGAGAAACTGAAGCTTACAGTGGTAAGAAACTTGCCCAATAACGTGCTGATAAATGGTAGATCTAGGATACCCAGACCTGTCTAACTGTAAAGCCAGTACTGCCTTACCTTGTGATTAGACACGGGTGCAGAGCATTCAGTGCAACTAACTTAGTTGGGGTCTTTAAGCAGTTTTCATATACCCTTATCTAGAAATAGAGGCTGAGTTATAAGACTTCTTAAGAACATTTTGAAGGAGAATTCCGTCCTGTTTTAAGAACATGTCTCATATGGTGCTGGTTTTGCCTCACATCGCTGAATTCTGTTCTCTGGGACTTCCTTTTAGGCAAGATTGTCCCAGCAACTACTGTAAGAGTACCTCCCAGAGTGCACTCTTGATAACAGAATTCAGGCTTGTGGTGGTCACAGACCTAGCTTTTTCATATCTAGAGTCCTTTTGAACAAACTCGAACAGCCTTTCTACTACTATAGCTGCAATCTAGTTTGCAACAGAAAAGAACTGGGGTCGTTTTTGTTTTTTCCTTCTTCAGGTGCTACACAACGTACTTCTTGACTAATGTCTCCTATTCCACCACCTGGCTTGCCTGAAAATTTCTTTTTGCAAAACCATTTGTTTGTCAGCCATTGAGACACTGAGATCACAGACAGGTGTTTTGAGATTTCATATTTATTTATTTATTTTGAGACAGAGTCTCATTCTGTGGCCCAGGCCAGAGTGCAGTGGCGTGGTATCAGCTCACTGCAACCTCTGCCTCCCAGGCTCAAGTGATTCTCATGCTTCAGCCTCTGAGTAGTAGCTGGAATTACAGTACAGCCAAGTGCCACCACACCCAGTTAATTTTTTCAAGTTTTAGTAGAGATGGGGTTTCACTGTGTGGACCAGGCTGGTCTCACTCCTGGCCTCAAGTGATCCTCCTGCTTCAGCCTGCCAAACTGCTGGGGTTATAGGTGTGAGCCACCATGCCCAGACTCTTAAAGACTTCTAATTTCATAAAGAATACCACCTGCAGAGGTGGGCTTCGGAGAAGCAGGTAGGATCACCCTCAGTGGACTCTTCTGCAAGATGAGGGGAAAGACCAGCATGCTGGATTGGGTATTTCTCCCAGCTTTGGGGAAGAATAGAGCCCTTAGCAGAGAATGGCCTCTACTTCTCAGATGTTCTCCCAGCCTCTGCTCTGAGAAATTCACCACGCAGTGCTGAATACCAACCAACTGAGGATTAGTATAATCTTAACGGCTATGCTGATCACCTAGCTGGAGTAGGACACTTGGAGGAGGAGAGGAGGACTGAGGCAGAAGAGGTTGTTACGGAGCCGAGGTTGCTGTGGTAGTAGCAGGAATTAATGAGTATTTACTTAAATAGAAAATAATTCCTTGTAACACTGAGGCAAATTGAAACTAGAGAGCTGATACTTCATACTACAAACAGATGCTTTGCTTCATAAAAAAATTAACCCAGTTTCCCAGTTTAAATTGTGAGTCATCCTTTCTAGTACATTCTTTTTTGTTTGTTTGTTTTTTTGAAATAGAGTCTCGCTCTGTCACCTAGGTTGGAGTGCAGTGGCAGCATCTTGGCTCACTGTAGCCTCCGCCTTCCAGGTTAAAGCAATTCTCATGCCTCAGCCTCCCGAGTAGCTGAGACTAGAGGCATGAGCCACCATGCCAGGCTAATTTTTGTATTTTTAGTAGAGATGAGATCTCGCCATATTGGCCAGGTTGGTCTTGAACTCCTGACCTCCAGTGATCCACTCACCTTAGCCTCCCAAAGTGCTGGGATTACAGGCATGAGTCACCATGCCTGGTACTTTTCTAGTACTTCCTAAATGATTCAATGCTTTTCCTAAAAGGAGAAAAAAAGTTTTCATACAAAATTTCTCAAACCCCTATAAACCTGAATGTAAAAACTGCATATAGATTTTATTAGATTCTATGGCCGCCATAATAAACTGGATGGCTTAAAAAGCCAGAAATTTATTATCTTCAAGTACTGGACACTTGAAGTCCAAAATGAAGGTGTCATCAGGGCCACACTCCCTCCAAAACCTGGAGGGAAGTCTGTTCATGCCTCTTCCTAGCTTCTGATGGTTTGCAGGCAATCTTTGGTGCTCCCAGGCCTACAGATGCATCTGTAGTCCCTCATCTTCATGTAGTATTCTTTTTTTTAAAAAAAAAGAAACCCTGACATTTATTGAAATACTGAGTTTTATTTCACATGTATATTTTTGTCTCCACACCATTTCCATGTCTGATCAATGCTACTACTATGTCCTATCATAACATTCCACACATACTTAAAACCAAGCAAAGGGTGGAGTTCCATCTTTAAAAACTAAACAGGCATTTTGGACAACACATTCTTGGCAAAATGGAACCTGGACAATGTTTATCAAACATAGTAGGGAAGTTCTCACTCTCCATTATAAAAAGGACAGCCAGATATCACCTGTTACAGAAATGAAATAAGACGAAAAATTTTTAACAAATTGTTTAAACTATTTTCTTAAAGGGACTTCCTCCACTGCCAGAGATCTTGAATAGCCTTCTGGTCAGTCATCTGGAAGCAATTCTTCACATAATTGATGAACTTGGCTTTCACTTTGGGAAGGGAACCACCTTTTTCTATACTTGCTTGCATTTTTGCTTTAATGTCTTCTACAGAACTAGATCCTTTTGGTGTTTTAGGAGTCTTTTCCTGTTTTTTGAAGGATTCTTGTCCTTTTGATCTTGGCATTGATCGTTTTGGGTCTTTTCCATTCTGATTTGGCTTTTGTGCATTTTTAGCTAGAGTATCTCATATAGATTCCTTCACTGGTGCTTTTTTTTCAGTTCCTTATTATCAAAATCATCATCATCACCTTCATCATCATCATCATCTTCATCAGCAGGAAGTTTTACTTTTTTCTGTGGAACCTTGCTACCACCTCCAGGGGCAGACCACTTTCCACATATATTTAAGAGTTTCACATCCTCCTCCTCTTCCTCTTCTGACTCTGCATCTTCGACTGCAGCTACTAAGTGCTGTCCACTAATATACACTGGCTCTGAACCACATTTCAACTATAGGACCACTGGTGGTGTTATTTCAAAGCCCTCAAGGGAAGCCGTTGGCTGTACATTTTCAAAGTTGCCAGTGTTACTTTAATTGGACTGCCTTTGTAATTCATTGCCTTTGCTTCAACAATGTGCAATTCATTCTTTGCACCAGCCCCTAAACTGACCACTCTTAAAGATAACTGGTGCTCATTTTTATCATTATCCACCTGAAAGTGATCGTCTTTGTTGGCCTTTAGTTCATAACTGAAAAGATAGTTCTGGTGCCTCAGGGGGCTCCTGTTCATGTCCATCGAATCTTCCATTGGATGGTGGCATATACTTAGGTGGGAGAGAAGGCAGGTGGAGATAAGCACAACCGCTGCTCAAGAGAACAGCCTTGCAGGATGGAATCACACCAGGGCTTCACATAGTATTCTTCCTGTGCGTCTCTTCAGATAGTCTTTCTGTGCCTGTCTGTGTTTGTATCCAAATTTCCTATCTTCATAAGGACACAAGCCATTATATTAAGGCCCACCCTATTGACCTCATCTTAACTTGACTACATCTGTAAAGACCCCATTCCCAAATAAGGTCACATTCTGAGATATGTGGCCTTATGGATTAGGACTTCAACATATGTTTTTGGGGGGACCACAATGCAATCCATAGCATAGGTGGTAATTATAAAATTATATGACATTTAAAAATTATCTTTTTTTTTTTTTTGAGACAGAGTCTCACTCAGTCACCCAGGCTGGAGTGCAATGGGGTGATCTTGGCTCACCACAACCTCCGTCTCCCAGGTTCAAGCAATTCTCCTGCCTCAGTCTCCTGAGTAGCTGGGATTACAGGCGCATGCCACCACGCCCTGTTAATTTTTGTGTTTTTAGTAGAGACGGGGTTTCACTACGTTAGCCAGGCTGATCTCAAACTCCTGACCTCATGATCCACTCATCTCGGCCTCCCAAAGTGCTGGGATTACAGGTGTGAGCCACTGCGCCTGGCCAAAAATACAATTATCTTTACAAGTGAGTCATGAGTTACTCTGAAATCATTACCTTCTAGCCTTTCAAAATACTTTCATAGATTGCTATCTTATGCAGTGGTCAAGTGTGTTCCCCATTTAATTATTAGACTTAACTAGCTGCTTTATCATTTTAGTGCTGTCTGAAGTACAGAGTAGAAGAAAGCCTTTTATATGACAAAGTATGATACATTTATGGGATGATCTAAAACCTCGGACATGATTCTCCATGATGAGATCTCTTTTATTCCTTGGTGTTCACCAGTGTGTGCTTTTCTGCCCTTGTTTTGCACGATATTTCTCTAGAACTGGTTTTTGGTCTAGTTTTGCTGTCATTCCACTTTGAAACTTCATATGGTTTGGCTGTGTCCTCACCCAAATCTCATCTTGAATTGTAGCTCCCATAATTCCCATGTGCCATGGGAGGGACCTGGTGGGAGGTAACTGAATCATGGGGGCGGGTTTTCCCATGTTGTTCTCGTGATAGTGAATAAGTCTTATGAGATCTGATGGTTTTATAAAGGGCAGTACCCCTGCACATGCTCTCTTACCTGCCACCATGTAAGATGTGCCTTTGCTCCTTCTTCACCTTCCCACATGATTGTGAGGCCTCCCCAGCCATATGGAACTGTGAATCCATTAAACCTCTTTTTTTTTTTCTCCTTCCTTCCTTCCTTTCCTCATTCCTTCTGTCCCTCCCTCCCTCCTTCCTTCCCTCCTTCCCTCCTTCCTTCCTTCCTTCCTTCCTTCCTTCCCTCCTTCCTTCCCTCCTTCCTTCCTTCCTTCCCTACTTCCCTCCTTCCCTCCTTCCTTCCCTCCTTCCCTCCTTCCCTCCTTCCCTCCTTCCCTCCTTCCCTCCTTCCCTCCTTCCCTCCTTCCCTCCTTCCTTCCATACCAACTACGCTGTCCAACACACTTGAGTTTAAACCCCAACTTTGTGTCTTACTGATATGGAGTAATATACTTAATCCCTCTTTACTAAAAATTAAGGATAAAACATCTACCTCATAGGGTTGAGGTGAGTATTGAAGGAGAAAATATCAACACAATAACTTGCACAGTGCCTGGCATACATTAAAGACAATAAGTACTTGCTGTTGGTGCTATATTATGATTGTTTTGTTCTTGTTATTTACCTCTTTAAAGTCAATTGTCATTAACTTAATTCACATATGAAATCCTTAGCCTGGCATTAAGGACTACATTCCCATCATTTCTGCCTTCCCAATCTTATTTCCCACTTCACACTTTAGGCCACCTGTTTCCTATATATGCTGGCATGTTTCCTTGGCCACTACTTCACTCCCTGTGTATTCTCCCTGCCCTTGCCAGCGCCCCATCCATTCCACAGCCAGGTCAAAGGCTAATTTCTCCACATAGCCTTTTTATAGCCTTAGCAGGATATAATCACTCCTTTCTTTCATTTTATATAAAATAGCATTCTCTTTTATCTATGGTATTATATACTTTATGAGTCTAATTTCTCCTATTAGACTATATAATATTTAAGGATACAAGTTATATCTCAATTATCATGTAGTTCCCAAATTTATATCCCAGATGTATACCACTCAGTAAATATTTATTGATTTGTTAAGTAAAGGGATTTAAAACATCATTAGTCTTTTCTCTACCTTTCATCTCAGGAATTCTAAGAGGTTATAAGGAGACATAGACTGAAAATCAAACATTACAATGGGATGAGTATAAAAAGCGTATTTCTTTTTTGCATGTAATGCAAAGACTTTAAAAAGACTTCTCAAAGCTGGAAAGGTGAAATGAATTAAGCACATTCATATATTGGTGGTACAAGGACAAAATTAGAACAACCTTTGTGAAATAATATTGGAAAGTATGTCAAAGGCTGTGTGTGTGTGTGTCTGTGTGTGTGTGTATGTATATGTGTATATATATGTGTATATATGTATATGTGAGTGTGTGTGTATGTGCATAAATATGCATATTACTATATACATAGAGAGTCATGTAATGCAACAAATATCACTTTTGGGGATTCAACTAAAGGAAATTATTAGACTTACAAATTACAGTGTTATTGATAATTAGAGAAGAAAATGGAAATAATCTGAACGTCCATCAATAGTTGAATTGCTAAGTAGCAATCCAGCTATTCAAAATACTTTTATTGAAGGCCTGCTATGTGCTTCTCACTATGCCAAGAACTACATAAACACTAGTAAACAAAACAATCCCAAGATGTTCTCTGTGATTATTAAGATTTTGATTTCAAAGAGCAGTTTAAGATATGAGAGATGTCAATGTTAGTAACATTAAGAGAATTAAAAAGAGAACATAAATTCCCTATATAGCCATTATCTGATTCAGTACTTTTTTCTTTTAAAAATATGCTTGCATGGGGGGAAATGGAAATAAACATAGCAAAATGTTAACAGTAACTAGCTAGTCTTCAGTTTTAATATACACTTTTTTGCACGCTTTAATTTTTCTACTCAAATATATATGAATTTGTAATGAGAAAATAAAAGATGCTATCTAAAGAAGAAAAGGTCACTGGATTCAGGGAAGACAACAGGAAGAAACAGAACAAGACTCAGGAAGTCGAGGCAGGTAGAGCTTCACTTTTCCCCACTGCCCCTCTACTTAGCCAATCCTTCCTTCCCTGAAAGATAAACAATTTTGACTGTTGGCTTCAGTGGCCCTTCAGAAGTCATTTCCATCTTACGTGATCCTCAAATCTTCATGAAGCCACAGTGTTAGTATTCACACCGGTATCCTTTGTATACCTATGCATAGATAAAGAGTCTCAAATTTTGATACACAAAAGACTAATTTTCGAAGCTCTTTGAGAACTCACACTCACCAGTCTACCCCAGCAGTTCATCTGGAAAGAAACCTTGAAATCTGCATATTTAAAAGCACTTCTAGATGATTCTCTTGTCAATTGTTGGTTGACTGCATATTGATCATCACTGAGCCAGACAATTTTGGTGTGAACGTAACTTTTCAGGTGTTATTCTCATGCCTTCCCAGTGCCTCTCATGGAATAATAAGTGGTAAACTGGGGGAATCAGGAAATGCTGCAAGACCTGAGTGCAGAGGTAGGCAGAGTGGGTTAGATTTTGGTAGGTAGACAAAACCAGGAATGTAGGCCAAGTGAGAGGGAAGCCTTTGGGCTTAAGCATGAGAACAAGGAAGGACATGATGCTTTTGGGCAAAGTGGTCAGTCCATGTGGGCGATAGGATTAGAAAAGCTGGTGAAGGCCAGATTGGCCAAGGATCTCAATGCCCTGTTTTGGTAGACAATGGTGAATCATTGAAGATTATGAAGCAAGAAAGGAAAATGAGATTTTATTTGTATTCTCACAAAGCAGTAAGCATGTAGGCCAATTGCACAGGCTTTAGAACTCAAAAACCCTAGGTTTGGGTCCAACCCTGCCACTTATTAAGAAGTGATTATGGGGGCAAGTTATTAAAACATTCTAAGCCTCAATTTTCTTAGCTCTAAAATGGGCTTAATACAAACTTTAGGTAACTATGAATATGTATACTTTTATATAAATTCAGAATGAAGCATCCAGTGAATATGCAATAAATGATGCTTTAAAGAATGTCTTGTCAGAATGGTGAAACACAGGTAAAGACGAAAAGATTGGAATCAGAGAAAGCAAAAAAACAGAGCCTGCAATCACCTTGCAATATTTGATATGCTCATTCCCTCATATATTCAGCTTGTCTTCTTTCAAAGATGGCAAGACTCTTAGGGTAGGAACAGGTCTGTGAAATTAACCAATCGTTGCTCAGCAATAGTGTTTCTCAAAGTGGGGTTCTCTACTAGGTCTCTGATCCAGTGGTCTTTGTGTAACTCCTATTGCAGATGGTTCAGAGATTTTTGGAAGAGGTAAATTTATTTTTATGTACATTTCACGAATATAGGGTGTAAGCTTTATTGTATTAGTTCCAGACTTCCCATTTACATTGTAGGGTTTTGTATGTTTCACCAAAATTGATGATCAGTTCATCTCAGCTAACATGCAACTAACTGTTAAATTTGCATTATATTCCCATTGTATATGTTGTATTCTTATTCCACAAATATGTTCAAGTCAAAAAGGGGGTTTATTGATATATAAAAGTAATAAAGAAATTGGAACATAAATACTACAACTCACAAAGAATTACCAGTATAAACAGTGACTGGTGCTCCAGTGAAAATCTATAATGTGAATGGGTATTGTGCTAGAAAAAATTGAATCTTAAGCAATAATTTTATCTACACTGAAAAAATTAAAATATAGATAGCAAGTATAAAGATAAACATCTTTTAAATTGCGTGTAATTATTCCAGAAAGCAGTATAAAACTTTATTATAAAATTTTGTCCAGTGTTGGAGCAAAGCCACAGAAATGTTCACATTATCTTCAAAGCTGAGTGGCCTCTCTGTTTTTCCTGAATAAGCTCAAAATCATGCTTTCTGATACAAAATTGATGACTTTTGTTGTCAGTGCTGGAAAAAAGACCAGAACTGCAGAGACATCTTTCAAGGTTGGATTCATCTTGGCAAAACACAGGTACAAGTCACACTAGCGCCAAGAAGCTAATAAAAGAAGCTGCCGTGTTAATGACAAATAGTATGATCACAGGGAAAGCAGAATGAGCTATTGGCAAAATTCCCTTATCAAATAACACTGATGGATGTTAGAAAATATCAGTGGCATACACTGTGGAAGAGCAATTACACTCTGGTGCATCTGCTTGTAGATATTTCACTTTAGACTTCGGTGATGCTGCTGATGGAGAGGGTATGAATTAGTTGCTCTTGGCATAAGTGTAGTACATAAACGAAGGAGAAGTGCTTGGCAAGTTTTATTCTGTTTATCCAAGCTATAGGAGAAAAGATGTGTCTGTTGGTTCACAATTCTTTTTTGTCATCTATGAGCAGCATCCAAAAAACATGCATTCAGATCTGTCTGGTTGGAGTCTAACTATCTATATGCAGCAAGGCTGAGTTTTTATTTGCAAAGAAAAGGATTTGTGCCATCACGTCAATTTATGCTTTATTTACTCATTTTGGGTGAATAAAAAGTAATTTTTCTGACTTTGAATTTTTAAAAAATTACAGAAATGATTATATGAGGTTGGAAGAATGAACATAAGATTCTCATCTTCCACTGTGAAGTATGATGGCTTTCAAGGGAAAGTTTCTCAGAAAGCAATTTTGAGTCAGAGAGAGTATAAAAACATTCTTTTGTGATACCAATAAGAATAGTTTAGGATCTTTCTATTATTTTAAGTCACTTGCTGTAGTGGTATATGTCAGAAATATATTCAGTATGATGAATACATTGAGCCTATTACTTTAGGGCCAATGCTAACATCTCTGGGTTTTGTGTTGCTGTTGTTGTTGTCTTATTTTTTGGTTTTTATGTTGAAACTTAAATATGATAACAGGACAAAGCTATAGTGTAAACAGGTCAACCACAAAGAGTTTAACTCTTCCCACCTAGGGTTGTTTTCTTCACAGATCACAAAAATAAGCTAATAGTATATTTTAAGAAATATTTATAAATTATCTTAAAATGTAAAGCATAACTGAATTATTTTAATATGTCAGTATAATTAAGTGGTGAATTAAGAATCTGCCTTCCGCTAACTCCCAAGTTAGCTATGCGGCTTTTTGGAGGAAAGAAGCTCATCGACTTTGAATTCCATGGCATTCCAAAAGTAGTCTTCACTGAGAACTCTTTTCATTCTCTGTTTATCTTTTATAGGATTATCTAGAACTATCAACCAGATGCACAAAAAGTTGCTAACATTTGTAACAGAAATAATTGCATTTTTGAATTTTCTAATAAGGTAGCAGTAAAGAAAAGAAAAGCTACTAACTGCAAGTAAAACCTGGCCAGGCATGGTTGTTCGTGTCTGTAATCCCAGCGCTTTGGAAGGCCAAGGTGGATGGATCACGAGGTCAGGAGTTCAAGACCAGCCTGGCCAACATGGTGAAGCCCATCTCGACTAAAAATACAAAAATTAGCTGGGTGTGGTGGAGGACACCTTTAATCCAGGTACTTAGGATGCTGAGACAGGAGAATCACTTGAACCTGGGAAGCAGAGGTTGCAGTGAGCTGAGATTTTGCCATTGCACTCCAGCTTGGATAACACAGCAAGACTCCACCACACATACACACAAAAAGTAAAACCTGACCAACTAAGAGATTACCACTGTTATCATCACTCATTGATTTTTTTAAAATGTTATTTTCAGTGATAGTAGGTCTGATATTTTTCATTTTCTAATTGAGTGCCAAATAATAAGAAGTAAAGATCTAAGTGCTATCGTCAGTCTTACCATTTATTAGCAAGTTAAGTGGCCTCTCTGGATCCCAGTTGTTCAACCTATGAAATAAGGGCAATTATGTTTCTCCTTCTTTGTGCTCTAATACTTTATCTTGTCTGTTTTAAAGTATCTCCAAAATTTGTAGTCCCTAAACAAAAGAAACAGAAACGAAATGTGTTTCATGTTGGAAAATTTTTAAGAAAGTATTGGGAAGACATTCTGCTAATACCAAGTTAAAGGACTGAGATGAAGTAGCTGGCAGTACATATAAAAAAGAGGTAAATGTGTAGCTGATTATTCACCTTGGGGGACAGCAGGAGCCTATAGCCAAACATAATCAGCTACTCAGCTTTTTGAAGGAGATAGACTCATAAGCTTAGAATCTCATGGCATTCCAAAAGGAGTCTTGAGTAAGAACTCTTTTCCTTCTTGTTCATATTTCATATTTTATTAACCTTGGAAATACCACTAAATGCTATATCTAAAAGCCTTAATGATTAACTGATTCACCAGCTAAGAACCTCCAAAAAGGGTTGCTGAGAAAAAATAGGAAGGCAGTAATTGATATCATTCTCTGAAGTCCTGTCATCAGGCTGGTAATTCTTATACCAATCAGACTTTAGAAGGAATATAAAACCTGTGACCTGGAATGACAGATTTTCTTCTTGAAATTTTTGTCTAATTGACTTGAGTATATCTATATGTCTCAACATTAGCAAGATACAAACATAGGGATTTCAGTGTACACATTTTACAGAGATTTTAATATAATATTTGCTATGAAAATAAAACCAAATGAAAGGGAATGTGAAAAAGAAACTAAATTACAAAGAAGAACTTGTACTCTATGGAGAGTAAGAATTCAAATATAAATTATTATAATAAGGTAGATTCTATATCGAAACTTCCATAACAACCGACCATACCAATCTAAAGAAACATCAGAATTAGGATGATTAATGTCAAATATAATCCAGAAAGAAAAATGGCAGTGAAAATAAGAGCACTCACTAATGAAGTATCTTAATTTCAGTTCAAAGTTTAAAAGTTAACATAAATCCAAGCATTTGAATAGGTCAAAAAAAGCTTATCTTCGATTTGATATGAAAGAAGATATCAAAACCAAACCGAAGTAGGAACACAACTTGAAAAAAGTGGAAGTCGATGTGATAAAATATAAAGATATTAATTTTTGTATAGCTTATTTTAAACTGACTATGCTTATTTATGCAATACATTAGATTTTATACCAGTTCATATGTTCTATCTATTGGAGAATGAAAGAATACGCCAATTAGGCAAGACTTCTTTCTTTAGAAAGAGAAATATTCCTTTATGCAGTAGAATACACGCAGACATCATCCAACCTATCCACAAAGAAGGTCAGCCCTGCCCTTGGATGAGTCCATAAGACATGAATAAAATGATTTATGAACCACCAGTGACAAATTTACCTTCTTATTAGCTCATCATTGCCATTAATTTATTAATTGCCATTGTGTTACAAATTACATTTGCATGAATATTTTAATACAGTGTTAAATATTTAGCATTCTTTAGAAATAAAAAAGATGAGATAAGCTATATGTCATATTATTTTTACCAAAGTTTTGTAAAGTCAAATAACAGTATAGTACAATTAAAGTGCAAAGTTGAATGATCAAGAGATGGTCACACAAATGCACACATACACACACATATACACATGTACACACTTACTATAACCATAGTATCTCATCTGTTTTGGTTTTAGTCAAATGGCTAAACAGAAATAATGCTCAATACCAACACAAACACAAACACACACCCCACAAAAGTAGGTAAACTTAAGTTTGAATAAGTCGGACATTCGTAAAAGATATGAAGAGGTAACATTCACAATAAATATATTACATTTACAAAGGTCTACGTACCAAGTAGCATGCAGTCAACATTTACAAAACAAAACAACAGGAGAAATAAGAAGTAGACAATTTTATTCACTTATCTAATTCCATGATTAAAGAAGTGGAGAAAGACACATATAACAATTACAGAAATAGATTCTGTATGTATCTGATAAACATAAAGATAGATATCTATATACATAGATAGACATGTTCATAATTCTGCATGATGTAAAAGGATATTTGCTTTAGAACTTTCCATAGAACAGTCACGTAACTGTTCTTATAATAGCTCACAATCTCAATACTTTCTAAAATGTATAATTAGAGTTAAGAGTTTCTGGTTACAATGACTATAAGTAGAATTTAAGTATAAAATCACAAAAATATTTCTACAATATGAACATTAAAAAAAAAAACAAAAAACTTTATCCCCAGCAACCATAGGTTCAAAAGAATGCGAGGTACGAATGGTGTGTGTCTAAATTTCAAGGGGAGGAGTTTATCTTTGCAAATAGGAGGAGCTTCAGATCCCAAGAATCTGAAAAGGAGCAAATAGAGAACACATCGAAATGAAGTTAAGGAAACATACAATTGGTGCCTGAGTTTTATGACCTTAAAATGTTATTTTACATAACATTTAAATTACAATTTCAGATATTTTCTATTTATATACAGAAAACTCAAGGACTTCAGCATGACAAAGATACCCAACATAACTTAAAAGATAAACAGTGGACAGTGGGTAACCATGTGAATGCAAAAAAGGAATAATATTGCTCATGTATAAAATACACATATAAATTGAGGAAAAGCAATTTAACATTAAGTAGACAAAAGTAATCAAAAGAAAAATTATGGAATAGGAAATGTAAATGACTAATAAATAGATGCCTTTAGGTAAAAGTGAGAATAACATCTTATCACTCATCCAGTTAGAAAAATTGAAGATTGATAACCTTCAGTGATGATAAGTCTTTACAAAAATGGGCATTCTTATTCCTTGCTAACCCATTACCTATGAATAACATTGGTGTTACAAAGGGATAATTGGAAGAGAAGGAAAGTCTATATTTTTCTACCTAATTTTCACTTCTAAAATGAGCATGTGTTCATTTGCAGTTTCAAAATCCAAGAGCAAAAATCTAATTTTAAAATTGTTGACTGTAAGTTGATGCTACCTTATATAAAAAAAAAAATAGAAAAAATGAGGTAACTACTCATGACATGAAAAGACATACATTGTAGAGATCAATGAAACAATACATTTGCAGAATGTTATGCATAATATATGCCCCTCTATGTAAAAATATTTGTGTGTGTACGTATATAAAATAATTTGAAGGAAACATGAAACACTTTGAAGTTTCTACTTTTCTGGAGAATGAAACTGAAGTGAGTTGGAAGGAGATGGAGGGTTGAGGTTCAGGGTCATGTTATATTTCTTCACTGACTATTTCATAAAAAATATTGTATATAGGTACTCCATAACATAATCTAATAAGAGAAAACTCATGATTAAAATGGAATGGCAGTTAAGCAGACACTCTGAAGAACAAAAACTAGTTAGTGCAGCAGAAACAGGCAACCATGAAAATAAATGTGCAGGAAGAGGAAGAAGAAATCAAAAAAGAAGTAAGGATCATTATCATCATTAATCATCATTGTGATTAATAATAACTATAAGGATGATGATGATTGCACTCATAGTCATAGTAGTAGTAATAAAATAATTCTGGAGATTAGAATGCTAACAGACTGCAAACAAAAATATTGAACACTGACTGACCTTCACGGAGTTTGCCACTGAATTATCTTAATTATCTCAAGTGGCTTCACGGAATTATGACATAAAAAAATAAAAACAATAATTAAAAATAAGCAACCAAATACATACATATATATAATCTATATGTGGAGAAAGAGAGAGAGAGAGAGAGAGAATATGTGTGTGTGTGTGTGTGTGTGTGTGTAAACTTTGCATGAAATTATCCTTTAAAAAGATGTTAACTGTTTTTTGGGAGGTGAGGTGAGGCTGGTTGTGAATAAGACTAACAACTGGTGCTCTTGTAATGGAGGCACATAATTCATGATGTCCCAGTGAGATCACAGGGAAGCAACCAAACTAAAATTCCAATGAAAGTTAGTCAAATAAAGGGTAAAGACATTTGTGGGCTCTAGGAAGTGCACGTCTAGAGATTTCTTGTTTCTAGCCAGAGATAACAACCCCTCTTTTTTTCTCTCCCTTCTTCCTTCCTTCCTCTTTTCTTCTTCCTTTTAAATCAGAATTTCACTTGAAGAGACTACAGACAGCATTCAACTTACATAAAAGGAGGAATGAAAAGCTGGCAGAATATTCATTCATCATGTCACTGCTACTCTAATAAGTCTGTCATCTGTATTTCACCTGAGAAATGAACCCATCTTTCTGAGCAAGCTGGACCTATAGCTGGATCTGTATAGGAACTCCAGTGGCTCATGTTGCCTGATGCACAGGTGTTTGATTTTATTTTTATTTAAAAGTCACCAGTCAGCATACTGATCTCCTGGGGCTTAATTCTAGGTATTGTGTGGCCTGGAGAAGCTAGAGGAAATGGCTGCTAGGAATCTTCTCTCATGTGTTCAGATTTTTCCTCTACTTAATTTCCAAAGCCTTCATAGTCTCCCAAAGCAGTGCCTTCTTCTCACAGCTGGAGAGATGCTTGTTTGGAGCCCATCTGAATGGCCCTTATTTGTACCTTACTGCATGTGATAGCAAAATGCTGCATATTTTTTGGCTATCTTGCAATGCAATCAATTTCCAAACTTCCTTGGATATTTTCTTAAAAGTTTATTCTGCTGAGAAACAAAAAAAAGCTGTATGTGAGTTCTTCCACATTGACATTTCCACATGACACACTTTTGGACTGCATTTGGATTGTACATTTTTTTATTTTCTTAAATGAAGGAGAGATTTTATTTTTCATTCCAGTATACTGCCTTGACTGTTCATTCATTCATTCATTCATTTACTCCCCTGTATAGTTACTTATATATTCATATGCTCACTCATCAGTGTTTCATCATAAAAAAGAAGATAGCAATTTTAGCTCCTTCCTAGCTGTACAATATTGTGCTAATTGCTTAACCTTTCTGCACCATTGTAAAGTGGAAAATTTCCCACCTTCCTTGTAGGATTGTTGTAAGAAATGAAGGGGATCTTGTATGCAAAGCACCAAGAAAGACTCCCAGCACATTTCAAGCTTTGTACAAGGTGTTATGATTCATTCCTTCATTCATTCATCCATTCAACAGATATTAATTTAGCAAATTATCTATGGCAGGCATTGCCGTACATGTTAAGGATGCAGCAGCCAACAGGAGAGACAAGATCTGCTTTAATGAAATTTATGGTTTATGGACTATGGCTTGAAAACATATCAGTGAGGAAGTCAGATGTTGTTTCTGATTGCAGAAGTGACAGATTGGATTTTTCATCATATCATAGCCACCCTAACCTTCTTCTTTCCCTTGTGCTTCGGAAGACCTTGCTCTTACCATCCTTTGTTCACATCTCTTTCCACAGATTAAGGCCTCTGTGGGCCAAGAGTATATGTCACCGAGCGGTAATGCTCCAGAAACACAGACCCCCAAAATTCCATGTCCAAATATCTCTAGCCACTTAAATAAACCAAGGCCTTTTTCTCACCCTGTGGGACAGCTATAGGTATGTAGGAATCCCCTAGATCTGAGGGATAGCCAAGGATCAGTTGTGTGAAATTGAGGTCTTAGATATGTGTGGGGTTGTGTGAATTGTCCATTTGCACATGCTTGAGGGTCTATCAGTTGGAAGGAGACAGAACTGGTATTGAGTAGAGAAGCAAGTGTCCACCGTTTGACCTCTTTCCCCAGCCTTATGAATTATAGGACCAAACCTGAGGGAGATAGTGCAAAGAGGGTCTGGAGTAAGGGTACTGGAGGAGGGGTCAGAGAAGGCCCCTGGAAAGAGATGACATTTTAGTAAGTCCTGTGTGATAAGGAGCTATCCTTGTACAGAAGTCAGAGCAGTGAGTGCCCAGGCCCTAGGACCAGACTAAGTCAGGCCTGTTGGGGCAATGCAAGAAGCCAAAGGTGCTGAAGTTGAGTAAATCTGGGAGTGTCAAGAGGTGAGCTCAAGAGGTATGTGGAGGCCAGATTAGTGGAGGCCTTCTGTGGGTGGGTTAAGAATGTAGGCTTCTAGGTCCTAAAAACATAGATTCCTAAATTAAGCTTCAAAATCTTTGAAAAGGGAAACTGGAAATTCCAAGGAAATTTGGGGGCACATTGAAATTTTAGAACTCCTGTGTACCTTCTTTATTATTATTATTATATTTTAAGTTCTGGGGTACATGTGCAGATCATGCAGGGTTGTTACATAGGTATACGCATGCCATGGTGCTTTGCTAATCCATCCCCCTGTCATCTACCTTAGGTACTATGTACCTTCTTAACAGTAAATAGATAAAGCTATATCAATATAAACATTTTAAAAGCAGCAACATTTTAAAAATTTTGCATTGAAGTATAACATGCTTTTTTCTTCTTTTTTTTAAGAGTTGGAAAAGCCCTTAACATCTATCTTAACTAATCTACTCTCTAACTGGACTCTTGAAAGTGCTAAGGATTTGGAAAGGCAGTAATAAAGGAGCAGATAGGAGTAAAGGAGGGGCCATTTATTTTATTTTATTTTTTTTTTTTAGAAAAAGAGAAAAGAAAGAAAGAGTGAAAGAAAGAAACAAGAATGAAAGAGAGAAAGAAAGAGGAAGAGAAAGAGGGAGAGAGAAAGGAATTCTTGTTCTATTGCCCAGGCTAGAATGCAGTCTAAAAATGGGTATTAAAAACCTCTTTTATGCCAATAATTGTGCTTAACAATGGAGACAGGAAGGAATAAGGGATGAAAATAACAAACAAGCAGCCAACCAATATTTT
>CAUYLG010061495.1:0-23964 GCA_963573385.1 Cacajao melanocephalus | reverse complement strand
TTGGCATAAAAGAGGTTTTTAATACCCATTTTTAGACTGCATTCTAGCCTGGGCAATAGAACAAGAATCCCGTTCTCTCTCCCTCTTTCTCTTCCTCTTTCTTTCTCTCGTACATTCTTTTTTTTTCTTTCTTTCACTCTCATTTTCTTTCCTCTCTTTTTCTTTCTTTCAAAAAAAAAAAAAAACCTCTAAATCAAAATTGAGGGAATTAACATCTTTGTAAAATTAAATCTTCCTATTCAAGAGTATCATATGTTTATACATTAAGTTAAATCTTCTGTAATATCTTTCAGTAAAGTTTTAAAATTTTCTTCCTTCAAGGGTTACAAATCTTAGATTTATTGTTAGCTGTCTTTTATTTGTTGTTACTGTTTTAAATTACATATTTATGAAACTATGTTTTTTTGTTGATGTTGCTGGCACGTAGAAAGGCAATTTACTTTTGTGTACTTGTCTTATTATTCCCAAAACTTTGGAGATTCTTTCTTATTTTCTACACAAACTATTATGTTGTCTATTAACAATGATAGTATTGCTTCCTCTTTTCCAGTATTTCTCCAGCTACACTGGCTAGGAACTTCAGCACCGTGTTCAAGCAATATTGAGTGTACCATCATTGCATTAGCCCTGATTTTAAAGGGAATAATGATAACATTTCATCATCAAAAATGATAATTGCTGTAGATTGTTAACCAGTCACTTTATCAGGTTAAGAAATTACCTTATGTTTCTCATTTGCTAAGAGTTTTTCTTCATTTGATCTGCTCATTCAATTAATTATATTTATAGATTGTTTAATGTTAAACTATTGTTGAGTTTCTGTGACAAACCTGACTTGGTCATAGCATTATCATCTTTATTGATTGTTGGATGTAGTTTGCTAGTATGTGTTTGGGATTTTTAAATCTATATGATAAATAATAACGGCTTCAAGGTTTCCTTTCTCATCCAGTCCTGGTTTTAGAATTGAAGCTGCTGTGAGTAGATGCAGATCATCAACATGGAGCAAAACTAACCCAGGGCCAGGGCTGGGCTCTGAGCGTCATTGATTGTGTGCCCAACCCCTTGCTTCCCTCGGGCTGCTCCTAGATGATGACTGAGCTTGCAGGGCCACTCAGACAGTCCATTCCCAAGTGACTCATCCGTCCACCAACTCTGCCAAACCTCCCCTTGACTGCCCAGGAGTCTAGGATGCCTCTGTGCATCTTCTTTTCCTCTCCTTTCCTTTCTGACAGTCCTTCCCAGGTCCACAACATTTTATATCACAGGAATTTTTCCCAATAAAATTATGCACTTTTAATTCTGTTTTGGAACTTGCTTCTCAGAGGACTTGGATTAACAGAAATTGAGACAAGTGCTAGCAAAGGATTGAAAAATCTGCTCCCTGAAAGTTTAGTGGAGCTAGCCTTCAAAGCCGTCTAGCGGATGTCTTCTTGTGGTGAAGCACTGAACCACTCATTCATTTTATTTTATTGCTGTAGTATGAGCTAGGCTTCCTATTTTTGGAATGAATTTTGGTAGTTAGGCATTTCTAGGAATGAGTTCATTTCATTAAGGTTTCTAGTGCATAGGCAGAAAGTTGTGGATGCTTTTCTCTTAGCTTTTTAGTATCTCCCAGACATTTGCTCCTGAACTTGGTTATTTAAAAAGAAAAAACAAATACCTCCCAGATCTGTAATTATGCCCCTTTTCTATTTTGATACTGCCTATTCATGCCTTCTCTCATTGTTTCTTGATCAGTCTCACCAGAGGTTTGTCTGTTTCATTAATTTTTTCAAAGAGCTAGGTTTGGCTTTCTTGACATTATCTTACTTTTTTTTTTTCTTCTTTTTTTTGTATTTCATTATTTTCTGCCCTTTTTCTCCATTTTTCTTACTTTGAGTAAGTTTGGTGGTACTTTTTCTAATTCTCTATTCCATGCTGTCAAAAGCAAAAGCCTTCCTGTATATCATTTATCTATGCCAGAAAAAATATAATACATTTAAAAGAAAGAGGTTTGATTTTAAATTCAGTATCTATTTCATTTACAACACTGATATTTCTATTACCATTCACCTGTTGGAGTTTTAAATATCTGAAGCACTATTTTTCAGGCTATACACTTTGAAGTTTATATGTCATTATATTTATACCTAATTCTGGGTCTTTCTTGGCCATATTTGATCTAGTCATTGTAGCAAGTATATGCCGTTCTATTTTATTGAAGGAAAATGTATTTCCCTAATCAGAATAAAGTACAATTTAATTACTAACTAAGCCAGTTAGTAACCAAGGAAATATATTGCAAGTTCCTATTCTATGAGAGCAAAGGAACTATAGTAACTCAATAAATGTTTATCTAAAAAAAGAAACACATCAGCAGGTACTTGAGGTTTCTTTGGTTATTGAAGATTCAAGCTCTTTTGATGTGTTAGGAAACGTTAATTCAGTTGACCCAATAAATAATCTTAAAAATTGGAAAGCAAGCAGGTGAAACTATTTGTTTTCATTCATTCAAAGCAGATGACAACAATAAAAATCTGGTAGTAATTTTTTGAAAATGTAATTTACAATAACACATCTACTTCCTTTGACATATGTTTAAAATAGTAAAGTTCCAGTATTTAGAATGGAAAGCAACTCTCATTGCATATGTTGCAACCTAACTGTGTCAATGAGATTAAACAACATACTAAGATTTCTACTGACCTCAGAAACTACAAAAAAGCAAGCAATCACCAACAAAGTTTTGAATGGCCAGCTCCAATTAACTAAAGTAATAAATATTCTGACACTGATTCTGGGATTAAAGCTACAATAATATAAACTCCCCGAAATGCTTATTGTATTGCAGCCAGTCTAGAGCTATTGGAGGAAGCTGTCATTAATGTGGGATTATATGAAACAGCTTTAAGAGTAGAGTTAAAAAAAAAAAAAAAGCAGAGGGAGAAACACAAATACTGCTTAGCCAATAGACTTTGGGTGAATCCCAGACTTTCTGGGAACCCTTTGGGGATCAATCTAAATCAAGACAATCTACCTTTGGCTACTACACCACTCAAAGTTCAAGCCTTCTCTGTTCTTGAAAAGTAAAGGATGTTATATGAAAACATCAGGAAGGACATTAATGGCCATCTTCTATTTAGTTAAGTCCTTAGAAGCCTAGAAAAAACACAACAGAGTCAGTCCCCAGAAACATGAGAACCTACTAGAAATGCATGTTTGGGGTTCTGACAGCTACCAAGAATGGCTAAATAGGATTTGCCATTAATATTTTTAAGAGTTTCTGGTTTTAAAACTGCTATTCTCGATGTTACCTATAGATCTTACAGAAAAACTCTGCCAATATCAATGCATAAGAGAAAAACAATATTAAAATCTACAGAGAGACAAGCAAAAGTTGACATTTTATTGACATTCGTAGTAGTGTTTATTTGACCAATACTCTTTAAGTGTCTACTATGTGCAAGTACTGTACCGGGCATGGACACAACAGCATAGAACAGGGCAGATTCTTTTCCTGGATCATGGAATTCATGTTGTAGCAGAAGAGAAAACAGTAAGCAAGAAGTCACAGTTCTGGTTATAATGGTGAATTGAACACACTCACCTAGAGCAACGACTGACACGAAGAATGCACTTGAGAAATGGCAGCCCAGAAGGAGAAGTGAATGTTACAAGGAGGCCTGACCTAGGCTGGGAGCCAAGGAGGACTTCCTGAAGAAGCAATGTTTCCACTGAGATCTGCGGGATGAATGGGAATCAATCAGACGGAAGTCAAATATGTGAGAGATAACCTAACTTTATCTGTTACTTGAGACTATCTTGCCATGTGTAGAAATAACTCACCAGAGCACTGTGGGGCATTGATATATTTTTATTGTGATAAAATACACCCAGCTTATTTAGCATCTTAATCGTGTTTGAGTGTACACTTCAGTAGTATTAAATACATTCATATTGTTGTACGGTGATCACCACTATTCGTCTCCAGGACTCTTTATCTTGCATAATAGAAACTCTATACCCATTAAGCAATAGCTCTCCATTCTTGCCTTCGCCCAGCCCCTGGCAACCACCATTCTACCCTGTCTCTATGACTTTGACTATTCTGGGTACCTCATGTAAGTGGAATCACATTGTATTTGTCCTTTTGTGACTGGCTTATTTCACTTAGCGTGATTCACACATTTCACTTAGCAAGATTCATCCATGTTGTAGTATTTGTCAGAATGGTCTTCCTTTTTAATGCTGAATCATACTGCACTGTCTGTATACCTCACATTTTGTTCATGCATTCATCTGTCAGTGGTCACTTGGGTTGCTTGCACCTCTTGGCTATTGTGAATCATGCTGCTATGAACATATGTGTACAATTATCTCTTTGAGACCTTGCTTTCAATTCTTTAAGGTACGTCCTTAGAAGTAGAATTACTGGATCATCTGGTAATTCTATTTTTAATTTTTTGAGGAACCACCATACTGTTTTGCACAGCAGCTGCAACATTTTACATTCCCACCACCACCAATACAAAAAGGTTCCTATTAACTTCACAGATTTGTGTGTGTGACTATGGTAGTGTTTTTAATAGTCATAGACCTTGTACGGAATCATTATGTATCATCAAGAGACACACTCCAGAAAAGGCAAAGGCTTTTACAAAACTGTTTTTAAATAAATCACAGTTTTTCTTCAGTTTCCCATTTGTACTATTAGAAGCCACAAGCAGGCCTGTTCTAATTTTGTTTCACAGTATTTATTGTGCAAATGTGTGTTTTACAACCGCCCATGTACAAAAACCATTTAGATTCTGAGCATCAGCCTTGAGACCTGACTATGATGTTGGTTGACTCTTGTCTTGAAGGCTGCTGCCATTCAAGAAGTATTTCCCAAGTCCCCACGTTCTCTGGCTGGGGTCCTCACACCAGGACTTAACTGGGTGAGTCAGGGTCTCAACACTCCATCGACTGCTGCAGGCTTTCTGTGTGGGGCCGCTAATAATGTGGGTCAGTACAAAATGCACAAAAACGTGTTCCCACAGCCAAGACAGTAGGTAGCTTTTTTGTTTTAGCCATGGCATGTTAGGAGGTGCTATGGTCTGAAGTTCGGTATCCTTTCAAAATTCATGGATTAAAACCTAACCCATAAGGTGATGGTATTAAGAGGTAGGGCCTTTGAGGATAATTTGGTCATGAGGGTGGACCCTACATGATTGGATTAGTGCCCTTATAAAAGAGACCTGGGGGAGCCTGTCAGTTCCTCTTTGCCCTTCCACCATGTAAGGATGCAGCAAGAAGTTGTCATCTGTGAAGCAGAGAGCCTTCACCAGAAAACAAACCTGCCAGCACTTTGATCTTGGACTTCCCACCCTCCAGAACTGTGAGCAATACATTTCTGTTTATAATAATTTATAAATTGCCCAGTCCAAAGTATTTTGTTGTACCAGCCCAAGCAGACCAAGGCAGGAGGCCAGGGAAATGTCTGTATCTGGATATTCAAGAGAGACCAGCTACAGTGCTTTCAGGGGACTCCTCCAAAGCCATGCCTGGCTATCTCCAGTTTTCCTAATTGGGAAATGAGCCGCCCAAGGTCAGACACTGACACATCATTATCTCAGCTCACATTTTAAAATAAAGATTTCCTCTGTTCTAGGTACAAGAGAATAACTGTTCAGTGTGACATATACCCAGAATAGTAATTAACTTGATGAGAGGACCAAGGGAAACTCAAAAAAAAAAAAAAAAAAAAAAAAGGAGAGCCCCTGCCCCCAACTCCTGCTTTTAAATTTGGCTCTAAGGAACTCTGCTAACTAAGACTAATAGAGTGATTCTTTCTAAAGTATTCCATAAGAGACAAGAGTTGGTAAAAGCAGTACAAAATGCAGTGTCCCTAGTTAAATAGAGTCCCATGAATTCATTAAATGAGATTCTTAAATGGAACAAAGTCAGCCATTGTGCTGTGGTGAGGAAGAGAGTAGAAGGTGAAGGGAAGACAGGGAGTGGGGAAAAAGGGAAAGACTGAACTGTCTACTGCAGTTACTTTACATTTCACTTGCAATCAGTTGCTGAGGCAGGTGAGAGAAGTGGTTAAGAGTGTAGATACTGTGAAAATCAGAGAGTATTTTTTTCTGTCTACCATGTGCTGGAACATTTTAAGAATTTTGCTGTAAACATCAGATTGTCCTTCAAAATGTGTTACAAACTAATTTCACCAACACAATGGCAGAGTGTGGCTCTTTCATGTCTTCATTGCCACACAGAGCTCTCGCTCTCTCTCTCTCCCCCCACTTTCCCTCTCCTCTCTTTCTCTCTCTGTCTTACACATACACAACACACACACACACACAAAATAATATCTCATGACCATTTTATCTGAATTTCTTTGTGTAGTGAGGTTGAACATGTTTCCATGTTTATTGCTAATTTTCTTTTTCTTTTCATTCTTTTTTTTATTTTTTTTTTTGATGGAATCTCACTCTGTCACCCAGGCTGAAGTGCAGTAGCACTTCTGATCATGTTGGTCAGGCTGGTCTCGAACTCCTGACCTTTTGATCCTGCCTTGGCCTCCTAAAGTGCTGGGATTACAGGTGTGAGCCACCACGCCTGGCCACTAATTGTTTTTTTAATTGTGAAGTGACTATTTTTGTTCTTTGCCCATTTTCCTTCTGGAATATTCTGTTTTCCTTGACTAACAGGTCAGAGCCTTTTATATATTTAAGATAGTAGCCCTTTGACTGGCATGTAATCTTCAAATTGTTTCTTAGAGTGGGTCATTTGCCTTTTAATTTTTTACTTGGTATTTTTCATAGAGATACATTTTTAAATTTTTTAAGTGGACAAATCTATCCTTGTTGTCCTTTGTGGTTTCTTAACTGGTGTTATGTTTAGAAAGTCTTGCTTGAATCAAAATTACATAAATGACCTGTATCATATTCCAGTATTTCAAATGGTTTTATGTTTTACATTTAAATAATTCTACCAGAATATTTTCATGTAAATTGGAAAGTATTGATGGACTATTCCAATGTTTAGCTGGTGCTCCAGGCTCTCCCAAGCTCAAGGAATAACCCTGGTGTGCTTAAACTACATGGACAGGTCAAGTGTGGTGGCAGGCACCTGTAATCCCAGCTACTTAGGAGGCTGAGACAGGAGAATTGCTTGAACCCAGGAAGTAGAGGTTGCAGCGAGCCACTGCACTCCAGTCTGGGTGACAGAGTGAGACTGTCTCAGAAATAAATAAATAAATAATAAACTACATGGTCTTGGGACTTGATCAGACATCCCTGGAGATCCCAAAATAATGCATTCTCCTGTCAGTTCCACTCCCTCCCTCTTCCTACACTCCTGGCATCCCTGGGACTCCTTCCCCAGTCCAGTTCTCCTCTGCTTCTGCAGAAACTCAAGCTAAGCCTCGAGCACAGGAACAAAACAAATGGGAGTTAATTTCACCCCTCTCCATATGCACATGGCATCTACTGTATCTGCTTTTCTTGTGTTTTATCTTTTTACTCATCATATTCATTGTGATCTCTTTCTTTTCTCTGCGTGCCAGCAGAATTTCTCAAGCTTGTCTTCTGATTCCCAAATTTGGTTTCTGTAATATTCAGCCTACTCTTTGCTACTTCTGTTGCTTTTCCAGATAATGTTTCTTCTAAAAACAATATAGGTATTAACAAATTCTTTCCTTTCTGTGACTTCATTGCCTTCTAGAATCTTGGAAAGAGCAGTGCATTGGAGATTTTCAAAAATGTTCTTTTTCATAGGGGGAACTCATATAACTTTATGATATCTCACGTTTGTCATTTTGTATCGAACTCCTAAAATGGTTTTAATGGTTGGTTAACTTTTCCCTGATCCTTTTTTTTTTTTGTAGACAAAATCTACACATTTTTCAGAATTAGTAGATGGGGTGTTTTTCTCGATAATACATAAATTATGATTTTGTACAAGACCCATGGACAAGGCAACTGCCACAGTCATACACACACACACACAGAATGTGTGGGTCACATTCAGATCTCTGGGGCACAGACCTCTGGATAACAGAAAAGTTTAGATCTGCTCTAGTTTCTCTTCGCCACGTTTTGACACTTACTGCAAATCGCATTTGCTGCTTGTCTCTGGGCCAGCCTGCTCTGATTCTCTTGCTCACAATGAAATGGAAATTTCCTGGCATTGAGAGAGTGTCAGTACTGGTTAGAGGATTCCACTCACTTTTTTTCCTGATAGAATGCAATGCCCAAACAACATCTCCGTATCACTTGCATTTCTTTCAGCTCCTTCTTGGGAAATCTAAAGCCTTTGAGCAGGGCTAGGGCCCTCAGCTGCTGTTCCTATCAGAGTCAAACAAATAGAACAGTGTGCCCATGGGCTAGGGTTAAAATTTATGAATCTGGGGGGCATTCCATTTCAGCAACTGAAGGTTAAGGAAGCAGAAATTGTAACTTGATAAAGAAATGTATTCACAGCCTTGCTGGGGTTTAATGTCAGTAGAGTTTACTGAACAAGAACAGAGCCTTAAACTAAGACGTGAACTTCTCCCTAAGTGGGTTTGGGAGGGGTATTGTAACCAAGAGCCAGAAAGGTCTCTGCGAAAAGAACTTCAAATCTATGAATTTACATGGTATTAATCCTTCTTCAATAGAATAAGGGGAACATATACTCATTCAGGAGCCATGGTAATCATGTAGTAATACTCTCTATTCAAGAAAAAAGAAAAAATGGTTGCACAAACACTTAAACTCAATTAGTCCTGGGAACCCATTCAAGTCTTTCTGCATCCTATCATCCTGAGTGACTTTATCTCCTTCTGAAAGTGTTTTGATCAACTCTTTAATGTCTTTAATCTCTCTCCCCCAACTGGAATGTAAATTAAATGAAGGCAAGAGATCTTGCCTTTGTTGTTCTCTAACCAAAAGCCCAACACCTAGAACTGTGCCTGGCACATAATAGATGGTCAATTAACAACTACTAACTGACTTCATGGTGGATGGCTGGATGATGGATGCATCAGTGAATGAAAACAGGTAAGAAATTTCTCAAGCCATAGTTGTCCTTTATTTGGCCTTTACCCAAGACAAAATAAATTTATGGGGGCGTGTTTGTTGGTTGTGTGGCCCCACAAAGATGGTTAATTTTGTATTGATCTAAGAATACCCAAGTAAGAGCATTTTTTACTGTTGCTATCAGAAGATCATCATTCATTGATCTTAAACAGGTCATTAAATCACCAACTATATTTGCCTTGTTGATTTTTTAAAATTACCCAGTGCACTATTTTCTTTAACTGATCATTAATTCAAGTGTCTGCCTCCTTCACACAGTGGCTCTCACTGGCAGAAAACATGATCCTTTAACCAAATTAACCAGGGTTTCTGCACCAAATGTTGGAATGACCTAACATTTTCCTTGGTAGTAGTAGTCATACACCACACAACCATTCTTTAGAACAAAGCCAGCATAGGAACAAGCTTTCAAGGGCCACTTGTATGCATATTGGCATTTGGGGTAGGGGTATCAGCCCCAGGCTCATTTGTCTTATACATCTGTTTCTCATCCAAAGAGAGCAGTCTTTGATTTGGAGCCTGCAGCCTCAGAGGCCATGCGGTAGGCATGCACTGGGCAGTGTCTTGAGCTTTGAACACCGCCAGTCCTGTCAAGAGCAGGTGGTCCTAGGGACCACCCTGAAAAAGGGAGTCTCTAGAACCTCCCCAGTTATGTGTATATCTACACATAACTTATGACCCACTGATGGCCAAGATACTTTAATTTTAAAAGATCAAACCACAGACATCATATATTTTAAGCATGCTTTAGTTATTTCTTCTCTACATCTGCTTCTTAGGATTGTTAACATTGGTGTTTCTCTAACCTTGAGTCACATCAGTTTTGTTGAACTAATTGAACGTCTTGTAAACTTTATTGGAAACTCGTGTGCTTTTTCCTTGGCGCACCTGCTATTTGTTCTATGTGAGTATTATCACAGACTTGCTTACAGGCTCAGCCTGTTCTGCTTGACTTCAGCCGCTGTCGTCAGGATGTTGAAGTTGTCCCTGCTTGGCATTGGGCACCATCCATATTTAGGCATCTTTGTCTTTTGCCGCTACCCTAGACGTCTCCAAGAGTCCTTGCTCTTCAGCAAAAACGTTTCCCTGACCTTCTTGAACTTTGCATTTTTCTTGTCTTTAGGACCAGCCACAGCAGCCCCATATCAGAGGCAGCCTCAACCACTGAAGGGACCAGGGAGGCCTTCAAAGTCATAGCACATGGGGAGTTTCCCATTAGACTGATTTTACTAAGTCTTTGGGTAGCATGTTCTCATGTAAAAATGAATTTCCCTAGTGAACTATCAACTTTTCTTCTCTATTATTTAATTCTCTTACATAAAAGATCCTTTTGGTTAACTTTGTTGTACCATGCTTTATTTCCTCCCACCAAACCACATCTCTACATTATAGTATTATCCGAAGCTTTATAAATCTTCATTTTTCTTTCTTAAAAAAAAAAAAAAAAGCAGAGTAGGCCAAGCATAGTGGCTCATGCCTATAATCCCAGCACTTTGGGAAGCCAAGGTGGGAGTATCGCTTGAGGCCAGGAGTTTGAGACCAGCCTGGGCAACATAGCAAGACTCTGTCTCTTAAAAAAAAAATGTTTTATGAAACTACTCAGGCATGGCGATGTGTGCCTGTTGTCCTAGCTCCTAGGATGCTGAGATGAGGGAATCGTTTGAGCCCAGGTATTTGAGGATGTAGTGAGCTATAACTGCATCACTGCACTCCAGTCTGAGTGAAAGACATAGTGAGACTTTGTCTCTAGAAATAAAAATGTTTTAAAAAGGATATCATCCAGCAATTTAAAAATAAGCAAGACAGAGGCTGTGAGCAACTTAACTATTCAAGGGTGCAGGGATGCCACTGTGGCCAGCTACTGGCATGTATGGGAATGGGGCAGCAATTTTAAAGACAAAAATAAGTTTCCATCAGAACATTGCTTAAACTGTGTATACGTTTATAACACACATAAGAAAATGAGATGATAAGACAGGCATGGTGGCTCACGCCTGTAATCCCAGCACTTTGGGAGGTCAAGGAGGGCAGATCACGAGGTCAAGAGTTTGAGATCAGGCTTGCCAACCTGGTGAAACCCCTGTCTCTACTAAAAATACAAAAATTAGCTGGGCGAGGTGGTGGGTGACTGTAATCCCAGCTACTCGGGAGGCTGAGACAGAATTGTTTGAACTTGGGAGGTGGAGGTTGCAGTGAGCCAAGATTGTGCCATTACACTCCAGCCTGGGTGACAGGGCGAGACTCTGTCTCAAAAAAAAAAAGAATATGAGATTGTAAATAAATAGAAGCTAGTATAATTCTTCCAGTAGTTTTTTCTCCTTGGAAGTAAGGTGGAAAGCCCCTCCCCATTGTGTAAATATGAGAACTAGAACAGAGGCATCCTGTTCCTCATCCCCTCCAGAACAAAGATAGGACCCAAGACCATCTTGCAAATTACATATGGCAGGACGAAGCCTCCAGCTGCCTGGTATATTGTAGTCACTAAATTGGTGAACAGATTGGGATTTCCTTCTAAATGCCCATCGTATCTTCTACTAGATTTTAAGTCAGAACGAACCAGTGAGCACAGAGTTTTGCCCGAATGGCAACTGAATGATGATCACTGGCTGACTTACAACCCACACTACCATTTGTTTTCAGCAGTTTCCCAAGTCTTTATGATGAAATCTCTGTTCTTTCCTCCATCCTGGGTTTTGTTCAGAATACCATCTTTTCTCATTCCAGACTGCTCATCTATTCTCCTGTCTTCAGTATGCATCAAATGCTGATGGATACTGCATTTCTCCCTCTCTAGATGTGAGCTCAAGCCCCAACACCATCTCCCACCACCCATTGGCCATGTTCGCTCAAACTCAAAAAGTCCTGGAAAAGATTCCACATTTCTCCTCCCCAGCTTTTGCCAACTGGAACTGCTGAACTCCTCTCTTTTATTCTTATCCACAGGGGTGATCCTTTCTAAAGATTTAATAATACATCATTTCCTTATTTTGCTTTGGTCTGTTTTCCCCTACTAGAAAGTAACTTCTCTGAGGGCGGAGTTTTTTGGTTTTTCTTTTGTTTTTAATTTACTTTTGAATCCTCATTATCTAAGACAATGCCTGGCACATAGCAGGTACTCAATGAGCGTTCTCTAAATAAAGGCCTAAATGAATACATGGGTGGAAGGAGTTTAATACTTGGGTTTGAGGAGAGAGATAAAGTTTGACAGCTCCATTAGTGAGGCTTAGATGAACTCCAGGGACCCTGGGGGACCACAGCCATAAGTAAAAGAAGGCCTCCTCTCTATGTACTGAACTGGAAGGGTATCTATCTGGGCGCCCATAAACTGGACAATCATCTCAATAGCTGTGGTGCATGCCCAACAAATAGATAGTTAAGCCAGTGTCTATGATGACTAAATCGGGGTGAACTGACAAATATTTTCAAGACATTTAGCTAAAAGTACAAATTAATAGTGAGATGAAAATGAGGCCACAAAAGCCTTGCCTCCCACGGGTAAACTATCCAGTGTTTAAAGAGCTCTTTGTCACAAAGAGCAATTGTGAATTTTATTAATAATGCTCATGCCTAGGACTATGAGCTGATAAAACCTGAACATTCTTGGAACAGTTAGAGAGAGGTCTAGACCTCTGAGCTGGACAATAAACAGCAGGGGTTGGTTTTATGAGCAGCCAGTGTTTAGGGCTAGAAAGAAAATGCCCACTGTGCTTGGAGAAGAATGACAGCAGCTGGGAAACAAAGGGTGTGCTGATGGATACTGCAGGCCAGGAAGGGGGGTAGAAATTCTAGAAAGCCACAGTCAGGGGCTCCCCTGAGGGATAGATGAAAACTGAAAATCTCTCTTAAACTAGGGTAACTGAATGCCCAAGGACGTTGCTCTGAATAGTTCAGCCTTTTTGTCCAGGTCTAGCCTGAAACAACATTACAATGTGCTCTGAAGAGGATGGAACGCGGGGCCATGGAAACTCACGTCTCCTCTCAGCTGCTCTCTAGCTCATAGGGTCCTCATTTTACCCTCCTGAGACTAGCAAAGAATTCATCTAGTGTCACCAGCCAGGGTCTGTGTGAGAGCCACAGAAACAGGCAGGAAATTTTTGGGGGGCCATTTGGCTATTGTGATCTCTTTTGTGCACGAAGGCCATCTAGTCCCTGAAATCTATTTTGTCACTCACCCCCGCCCCAAGGGGACAGCAGCACTGGAGACAGTACGGGTCCCCTCCTCTGTGCACTTCTCAAATGTCAAAAGGTAAAAAAGTCATCTCTTGCATTTGAGGGCTAAGGATAGTGCCTATTAGAGAGGAGAGTTATTGAAATGAGTCAGTACAAAATGCTTAAGTGATGTGTTTAGGAAACATACTGAGAGATTTCAAATATAGTCATGCAAGTTTGAGATCATTTTATAAGACCTGTTATATGCAGTATAAAAATGTGATATATATAAATGTATTTATGCATTTATATGTAATAAGTGTATTATATAAATACATAAATAAATGTATATATTTTATGTAATAAATACGTATTGATGTATTTATGTAATATGTATGTATTTATATACTTTATTAAATGTATTTATGTATTTATGTAATGTATGTATTTTACATAATAAGTACATTATGAATAAATTTATAAAATACATTTAAAATATATTTATGAAAATATAATATATAGTTTCTATATACAAAAATAGAACAAAATGAGTATATATACAGAAATAGAACAAAATGAGTACATAAGATGAGGGAAACAGGATTTGGTTCAGCAAGAAAAATGGGTTTTGCGCACAGGGTCTACAGCTTTGACATTTACAAAAGCAAAAAAGAGGAAGGTGCTAAGGTGGGGTTTGGGAAGAGTTTGTGTGCAAGAGGATAAACAAGCATGGGGTGTCTGGGAGCCCACTGAACAGCGCCTCCCCTGCTGTCAGTCTCTGTGGTGGACCAAACGCCATAAGCACCCCAGACACACAGGAATCCAAGCCGATCCTCCCGTCCTGCTGGGCTGCAGGCAGGAGAGTCTGGGCCAGGCGGTGCAGAGGGCCTGGTGCAGAGGGCCTGGGTGACCAGCCAGGGGACAGCCCGCTGCCCTAACTGCTCCCACTGGCTGCCCCCAAGGAGAGTCGGACCACTAAGGGGGGTGTGACAGACAGGATGAGGCGGGAGAACCAACTAGCAACCCCATCACTGACATTCACATGAAGGGGACCACACTCGAGGAACAGAAAGCAGAAATGGTTCCATCGGGATGGCACTCAGTGCATTGCTATGCAGCTGCTCAAACCAATTAGACCTCTGCGTGCTGAAGTGGAAAGACGTTAACTTGAAAAAGCAAGCTGCAGACCAGTATGGATGGCACAACTCCACGAATTCTCGGGTTACAAAAGTTAATTGTGGGTGCAGCAAGCCACCATGGCGCATGTATAGCTGTGTAGCAAACCCGCATGTTCTGCGCATGTACCCTAGAACTTAAAGTATTTTTAAAAAGAGTTAATTGTGCAAGGAACATGACCTTGTAATTGTATGACTTCGTTCTTACCTCAGGCCCCTACTACAGCAGGCAGTGGAAAACTGAATCTTCTTAATTCGAGGTAAGCTCAGTGACTTCAGGGTTTTTCTCCCCTCCGTGAATTCATGTAAATTTCATGAATTGCAAGTTGTTCCCCTCCTCTGCTGTCCCCAGAGCAGGGCACGTAGGTCCTAGGAGGCTTGCTTCATGCCATGGCTCTGCAGGCGGTGTCCCTCCCTGGACAGCTTATGCCCACGCCAGCCTTTGTGGGGTGTCTTTCTCCCCACGTGGTCCCAGCTATACAGTCCATGCCCTAACTGTGGGTGGAACCTTCATCCCAGCTGTATTCATTCATTCTCACACTGCTAATAAAGACAAACCTGAGACTGGGTAATTACAAAGGAAAGAGGTTTAATGGACTCACAGTTCCACACGGCTGCAGAGTCCTCATGATCATGGCAGAAGAGCAAGGAGGAGCAAGGCGCATCATACATGGTGGCAGGGAAGAGAGAACTTGTGCAGGAGAACTCCTCTTTATAAAACCATCACATCTCAGGAGACCTATTCACTATCACGAGAACAGCACAGGAAGGACCCTCCCCCCTGATTCAATTACCTCCCACTGGTTCCTCCCACAGCACCTGGGAATTAGGGGAGCTACAATTCAAGATGAGATTTGGGTGGGGACACAGCCAAGCCATATCACCAGCCATAACAAGCCCTAAGTCACATCCTGCTGTTCCCCCGACCCCCATGGCACAAGGACTCTCTGCCTCAGGTTCGCCTGCTCAGGGGCTCCAGGTGGGCAGCATCATGGCCACCTACAGCGACCAGGCAGGTCCCTACTCACATCATCAAGGTCAGCCATCCCTCCAACCAGAGCAGAGGCACTCAGCACCTCCCATCTGCTCTCACCTACTTCCGCAGTAAAGGAACCCGACTCTAGGAAGAGCCCGAAGCCACCCACTTATCCAGATATTCTGGCCATGTGGTCCACAGTGTCCAGACATGTCCTTAAAGGGAGGATCTGTGTTCCTCGTGGTCCCCATCTCCTGCTGTGATAGCCCAGCAGCCAGCATGGAGCTAGAGGAGGAAGCTCTGTCCACAGAATGAGACGGCAGGCACCTGGGCCTGTCTCTGCCGCTTCCCACACCAGCTCTACACTCTGTCCTTCAAGCTTCTTGAACTTGAGAAAGTAAGAAATCTTATCTTGGTTAAGCCCCTGATATTTTGGATATTTTGGCCACTCACAGGCAAATTTCACTCCTACTAATGCACCCCTCAGGAGTCAGCCTTCCTAACCCCAACTCTACCTCCTTCATTGACCGTGCTGGTTTCCCGAGGCTGTGCCATAACTGGCCTGCCGCCGAATCCCAGGGGTCTGCAGCCTTTGTCTTCTGGTTCCCCTGTGGCCACTCAGCATTGGGCAACGGTCGCCAGAATAGAGGTTGAAAGGTAGAGTGTTGGGGAAGCAAGCATTCTTGGTGCTTCAGAAGGTCGTTCCACCTGATATTATTGAATATGGCTTATAAGAAAGGTAAGAAGCCAGGTGTGCTCATTTCTGTTTGCCAACATCATTTCACAAAGCCCCTGTCCAGAAGGTTGTGCAGCTCCCTGGAGTGGTGCTGTGAAGATAAAGCAGGACGGAGCACATGGAGCCCAAGAGCCCCCCATGCCTCTTGCCTGAGTCTCTTCTTTCCTCAAAAGTTGAATGACTTGGCCAGGCGCAATGGCTCATGCCTGTTATTCCAGAGCTTTGGGAGGCCAAGGCAGGTGGATCACTTAAGTCCAGAAGTTGAGACCAGCCTGAGCAATATGGCAAGAGACCCCATCTCTACTAAAAATACAAAAAATTAGCCCAGCATGATGGCACATTCCTGTAGTCCCAGCTACTAGGGGGGCTGAGTGGGAGGATCGCTTGAGCCTGGGAGGCAGAAGCTGCAATGGGCCTTGACCATGCCACTGCCTGCACTCCAGGTTGCATGGCATAGTGAGACTCTGTATAAAAAAAAAAAAAAAAAAAAAAAAAACGCTGAACGCCCCTCGCTTTGCCTTTTCCCACACGGAAGATAACGTCTGACGGGGTTGGTGATTGTGCAACTGTATTCTATAACCAGATGTGTTCCTAGTCCCACACCTTGATGCGATTCTGATTTCACGTAACTTGCAAGCAAGTTTGATGTGTTTTGCACTGAACCTCCACTACCTGCGTATAAATTCTGAGCCAAAATGGTGTTCTGGAGCAGCCTAACAGGAACTCTCTGAAAGACTTCTCCTGGGCTATAGTCCTCAGTAAGACCTCTGAAAAAAACTAATTTGAATTCTTTAAAAGCTTGATTTTTTTTTCCTTAGTCAGAAAGCTCCATCTGTAGAGAGGAAGGGTAAAAACTCACCACCTATTAACACTGACTCCCTGGGGTGGGGAGACGGGGCGGTGACCGACCTTCATTCTTCACGGAATTCTTCTAAGTGGTGAGATTTAAAGTGAATTTTACTTTTTTTTTTCATGTTTCTTGGTATTTTAAATTTTTTAAACTAAATCATAAGTGAGACGTCAGGTAAACTGCAATTTAACAATAATTGAGGCAAACTCACGTAGCCCTAGGTGCAGCTAGATGCTTAGTTACTGCAGTGCTAAAGAGAATGTGCTTCTCACACCACCAAAGAGCAGTCATCCTTCGAACTTCCTGCTCAGACCAGCCAGGAATGGCTTTTCAGTCTTATCTCCAGAAGAATGATTCTCGACTACTCTGGCTTCCAGCCAGGTTTCCATAAGTGCTGCAAACCCAGCCAATGAAGCTCCTGAAATTCCTGACAACAGGGGAGATTGCCGTGTGGTGTCCACCACTTTGTCATTGATAGGAATGATTCCAGAGGAACTGGATCCCCAATCTGGGACTGTTTGTGGGAGTTTAGTTTTCCAGGAACTTGAGTGGCATTGACCCCTGGCACCTCAGCCAGGGGTGTAGCCAAGTAGGCAGATGAACTCCCAAGCTGTACCTGAACCTTCCAGAAACAGAGCCTGTAATCTGGGACCCCACAAGCTATGCTCTGGGAGCTGTTCTTTGCTCTTGTCCTGAGGAATAACAGTGGTGTTTTAACAAATATTTGAAATAGGCTGGGCGCGGTGGCTCATGCCTGTAATCTCAGCACTTTCGGAGACTGAGATGGGCAGATCACCTGAGGTCAGGAGTTATAGACCAGACTGGCCAACATGGTGAAAACATCTCTACTAAAAAATACAAAAATTAGCGGTGTGGTGGCGGGCGCCTGTAATCCCAGCTACTTGCAACGCTGAGGCAGGAGAAGTGCTTGAACCTGAGAGGCAGAGGTTGCAGCAAACAGAGATCGTGCCATTGCACTCCAGCCTGGGTGACAAAAGTGAAACAAAGAGAATAAAAAAGAATGATTTTTCTACAAAAGAATGAATTTGTTTTGGCTTTGGGTTTTTTGTTGTTGTTGTTGTTTTGTTTTGTTTTGTTTTTGGTAATGCATAAGGATGCTATTGCCCAGATGTCAGTGGGAAATGCAGTATCCTGCTTTACATCTTGGATTTTGGAATGAGACTACAGGTTCTTCCACTTGCTACCTGGTGATGTTGGGCAAATCACTTAGCCTCTTTGTGCCTCAGTTTCCTTTTCTTTACAATTAGGAAATATCACCCAATATAATAGAGGTGTTACGAGAATTTAACAAGATAGTCTAAGACAGTGCTTAGGACAGCAGCCAGAACACAGCAAGTGCTGAATACACCAGAGCTATTGTTATTTTCATAGTCACAAATTTGCCATTCCTCCAAACTCCCAGACAACCAGATTCTCATGTTTAACTGAATGATGAAATTGGCCAAAGAAAGAAGCATGTACTCTGAGAGGTTTGAAATTAGTCTAATACCCTCATAAACCAGACCACGTGTGGATGTAGCTCTGTATGTGAATGTCTGTAGATATGTATGTAGTTTCTATGTACACATCCTTTTTACAAATCGCATAAAAAGATGAAATGTTCTCCTCAAACAGGAACCCGGAAGAGGATAAATGCCACCGTCCAGGCTGAAGAGCAGAATCAGCAAGTGAACACAGGATGCCAAGAGTGTCACTGCTCTGGGATGGGATCTTTAAATGCTGTCCAGGGCCCGCTTAGGCATTCCCTCTGTCCTGCTCAGCGGCATGGGGCCAGGGACAAATGCATCATCAGTAATGCTGGGAAGCTCATCCCGAAGAGGAAGCAGGCTCTAAAGCCAGCTCCCCGCAACCTCCCTCCTTCCTGTTTAATTTGCAAGCTTATACTTGCTGCTCCTGTAGCCTAACCCAGAAGATCAAAATTCAAGGTCCCGTTGAGTGCATGTCAGCGCAAGTCATTTGGCATCTCTGATCTTAGCTTCCTAAACTTCCCAGTGCAGAAACCATCTGCTTCCCCATGTGGCGATGACTGAGTCTTTATCAATGTGTCTCACAAATGACCTTTTGTAAGGGATCTCTTAAATTAACTCATATAGGTCTCTAATTTGCCTGCTTTGTTGATGTCTCAAAACATCAGACATTCACCTGCCACCTGCTGGGAAGAGGTGCAGGTGGGATGGACATTAGAACTTGTTGCCCTTAGCAACCAAGTATAGAAAATAAGAATCATGGGACAGTCATTCTTTCCTTAGCTGGAGACCGTTGGATCCACCATAAGCTGCTGATCCTGAGACCATATGGTTGGGAGGCCTCCTGATGCCACAGCAGCCCCTGCACACGGACTCTGGGGCTCTGCCTGGGGAAGCCTGCAGCTCCTGGAATCCTGGGGAAGCCTGCAGCTCCTGGAATCCTGGGGAAGTCTGCAGCTCCTGGAATCCTTGCAACCACTGGGAGCAGGGTGCCATAAGGAAGTAGAGTGCCAGACAGTCAAAGACAGTGCTCCAGGCCGTAAAGTCAACAGGTAATGGAGGAGACCCTAGAACTACATCCAGGTCATGCCAGGGTCCAGTCTTCCTCCAGGATAGAAAGCTGCCTCCCTAAGGCCACACTGTGTCCTCAGCAACAAGGTGGAAAGTGACAGCTTCCTCTCATCACTGTCCCTCCTGCTCTAGTGAGACACCCGTCCCTGGACCACCAGATGCCCCTGCTACCACCCCATCCTGCTCTTTCCTGGTCTGCAGCCCCCACACCCATCACTTGCTGACCAAGATAAAATTTTACTTCTTTCATTGCAAGATCCACATGAAGACATGTTGGGACGGGACTGAGGAGGCAATTGCAGTGATCTGCAGATCCTCCTCCGTCTACACATAGGGTCAGGCGTGCTGCTCTGATATTCACAGCACCACCCAAGTGCCCCCCATTGCTATGGGACTTCCTGCATGATTCATTGCTGTGGCTGTCTTCGGGCTCTCTTACCAGTCCAGGAGGACTGAGGCATCCCCCCAGTGCTTGGCACACACTTGCTGAATGTCGGGTGACTCCACAGCACTGCCCCTGAAGGAGGGGCGTGGGTATCTCACAGCAAGGCCCTGACCAGGAGCTTTGTGTGTTTCCTGATGCCCAAGTCACAGCTACCAGCCTTTCCAAGTATTTAAAAGCCATCTGGCCCCCCACCCACCTATTTCTGCCTTCACACTGCCAAATGCCCTTCACCACCCCCCATTTTTATCAAGATAGACTTTGGCTCTATCACAGCAACAGTGAGGAAGGCAGGAAGGGAAGGGTCCCCAGTGTCACCTTCATGATGAATCAGGCAACATGAACTACACTCTGTTTCCACTGGGCTCCATTTTTAAACCACTCTATAATGGGAATAACACTCTCTCCCCACCTTGGGAGAGCATAAGCAGACACACCTGCGGGAACCTGCCATGCTCCCAGATCCACTTCCTGAATGGTCAGACAAACCTCACTGTGACCCACACCAATGCCACTGCGTGCTGTAAGCAGCTGTGCCTCATCTTGTAAGAACAGCACAGGTGCTAATCTGTTCATACGTGTCTACAGAGCCTTAGGGAAGCGTGGCCACGGAATGTCGCTGTTTTTAATGGTAACCTTTTTTTTAAGGTCTTCCTCAGAAGTTTTCCCAAGAGGATTCTAAGAAAGATTAGCGAGGACATTTTTAATACACACTTGAAAAACATCATTCAAAGCCTACAATTTACATATTGGTTACCAGTAAATGGTGTGATCATTATCATCATAAAGTATAAGATATAGGACAAGGGCTTTGCCTCCAACACCGAAATGAAGTGCTGGGTTGACTCCACTATTGAGAATCTCTTTTTTCTCTTTTTTCTTTTCTTTTCTTTCTTTCTTTCTTTCTTTTTTTTTTTTTGCCAAAGACAAAGATTGGACTTTCCAAGTAGCAATGTCTAGTCTCAAAGGACAACCAAAGTGCTGTTCAGGACCCACTTCCATGACCTCAAGTCCTTGTGGCCATCACTGACCTCAGCTGGATCAGTCCAGAAGTGTCTATAATACAACCACGTATATTTCACCATGCCTCCAATTCCCATTAGAAGCTTTTTCCTGATATACCCTGAAGGTGGGCTATTGTTATCTTTGTGATTTGTCTGACAGGTAAAGAAATTTTAAAATAAAGTTTTTGTGTCCTCCAGGAACAAAATCATGGTGTAGGGTTAAGGAAGCACATAACTTATCGTGAAGTGAACTCTCTCTAATATATTTACTGTGATATCTCATGGTTGGCACAGGAGTTTACCTTCTAGAATCACCAAGGAGAACCAAAACCAAGAGTGAAACAACATAAAATATTCCTGAGACAAGGGGGCAGAAACGTCTTCCCTAAAATGGCTGTAGTGCTTCTGGTATTTAAATGAGGAGCATGTTTTAGTCTATCGTGTGTATGTAAATGTCACAAAGACATGGTTTGCTGGCAGAGTCGCCATACTAACAACCAGGACAGTTGCCCCTCAGTATCCACGGGGATTGGTTCCAGGAGGCCCATGGACACCAAAATCTGAGAATGTTCAAGTCCCTGATATAAAATGATGTCATTTCTGCATGTAATTGACATACATCCTCCCGTATACTTTAAATCATCTCTAGATTAACTATAATACCTAATATAATGTAAATGCTATGTAAATAGTTGCTATACAGTATTGTTTAGGGAATCATGACCAAAAAAAGTCTGTATACACAGATGCAACCATCTTTTTTCCACAAATATTTTCTTTTCTTTTTCTTTCTTTTTTTTTTTTTGAGAAAGGGTCTCGTTCACCTTTTCTCAAAAAATGCGACAGCCCAGGCTAGAATGCAACAGCATAATTATGGCTCACTGCAGCCTTGAATTCCTGGGCTCAAGTGAGCCTCCCACCTTTACCTCCCTAATAGCTGGGACTACAGGTGTGTGCCACCATGTCCAGCTAAATATTTTCTATTTTTCGTAGACACAGGTTCTCACTGTTGCCCAGGCTGGTCGCAAACTCCTAGGCTCAAGTGATCCTTCTGCCTCAGCCTCCCAAAACGTTGGGATCACAGGCATAAGCCACCAACCCCAGCTACTCAAATATATTCAATTTGCAGTGGGTTGAATCCACAGATACGGAACCCATGGATATGGAAGGTCGATGGTACTCTCCAAGCAATCTACATGTTGAAAAACTTTCACCAATACAGATACCTACAAATTCAAAGACATTTTCTTTCAGAGAGTGAATCAAACCTATTATCTGTCTAAAAAATTCTTTCCAGAATACTTATTCTAGGAATCCAGTTACACAGGCCTCTTTTATAGCAATATTTAAATTCTACTGATCTTCAGAAGCCTTTAGATCATTAAGTATTTGTTACCAATAGCACCAACAGCTTTCCCTAGAACGAATGCACAGGTGAAGATAGCCAGGGCTTTGGATAACTCAAAAGAAAGAAAGCAAAATAAGATAAAGCCCACGCAAACCATTCTTTAGGACTGATATTAATTTGGGGGTAGGCAAGTATGAGAAAGAACACAGAGAAGTGAAGGCATCTAGGAATTTCCGCAGAGGATAACTCCATCTTCATCCCTCCAACACTCCATCCTCCACAAAGTATCTCTCTCAAGTGCCCGAGGGTTCTGATGTCTGGACCGCAAGGTAAATCGTATTTTCTTTGGGCTTTGCTTTTCTGTAACAAAGAAAAATAAAAGTTGAAGTTAAAATAAACAAATAAGCCATTAGTATGTTGATGATGAAACTGTTGCAAAGTTGTACACAGAAATGAGTAAGTGTCAAGACAAATAAAAAATAAGGATGGCAAACAGCAAAGAAGAAAAGGGCTTAGTGAACTACAGCCTGCGGCCCCAGCCGGACTCACTGCCTGTTATTGTACCACTTGTGAGCTACCAATGGTTTTTTTACATTTTAAATAGTTGGAAAAAATGAAAACATTTCATGGCACTTAAAAAAACTACATGAAATTCAAATTTCAACATCCATAAATAGCATTTTACTGGAATCAGACACAACCATCCCTTCAAGCATTGTCTATAGCTGCTTCTCCAATGCAGGGGCAGAGCTGAGTGGTGGCAAGAGAGAGCACAGGACCCCAAAGCCTGAAATATTTACAATATGGCCCTTTCCTGAAAGAGTCCGCCAACCCCTGAAGTAGAAGGTTGATCATGTTGTTGCCTAAGCCAGTCACTTAACTGGAGGCAGCATCCCATTTGGAATCTGGTGACTTTTGGGATACAGGTCATTATCTCCTTCATCTGTGGAATGGGTCTGATAACCATGGAAGCTGCCTCCTAATGTTTTGGGAGGATTCGGTGAAAACACACATGGAGCTTTCAGGGAGGTAGACACACACACAGTAAGCACCCCATGAAGTTGAGCTAGAGTTACAGTCACTTCCATTCCTGATATTCTCCCCTTGCAAGTGGGGAAGAAGGAGTAATCAACATGATCACTCTGGCCATAGACTACGGCTCCTATACATGGAATTGGTATAGTATAGTAGAGAAGACAGACAACGAAATAAACAAATATTAGGAAGTGTGAAGAGTATTGCCAAGAACCCAAGATGCGCAGGGGGTGCAGGGTTCTGGGCAACAGTACCTGCCTCCCCTGGCAGGGTGGGAACGGTTAGGATGAGGTAGTGAAGGGATTAAACAAAACATCTTAAAAGACGACCAGGCCGGGCGCGGTGTCTCACACCTGTAATCCCAGCACTTTGGGAAGCTGAGGCAGGCAGATCACCTGAAGTCAGGAGTTCAAGACCAGCCTGACCAACATGGAGAAACCCCGTCTGTACTAAAAATACAAAATTAGCTGGACGTGATGGCACACGCCTATAATCCCAGCTACTCAGGAGGCTGAGGCAGGAGAATTGCTTGAACCCAGGAGGTGGAGGTTGTGTTGAGCTGAGATCGCACCATGGCACTCCAGCCTAGGCAACAAGAGTAAAACTCCGTCTCAAAAAAAAAAGATGACCAAGTGCCTGTAAACAAA
>CAUYLG010061493.1:0-19347 GCA_963573385.1 Cacajao melanocephalus | reverse complement strand
CTGGGTGTGGTGGCGCATGCCTGTAGTCCCAGCTACTTGGGAGGCTGAGGCAGGAGAATCGTTTCAACCCAGGAGGCAGAGGTTGCAGTCAGCCGAGATCGCACCACTGTACTCCAGCGTGGGCAACAGAGCGAGACTCCGTCTCAGGAAGGAAAAAAAAAAAAGAAACATACGCCAACCCTTCAGTTCAAATAAGAAGCACGTCGGCATCATTAAATTCTGTCCAGCCTTTCAGATACCCTTGGTGGTGTGACTGGATTTGTCTAAGTTTCCTGTTCTAGGGACATGACGAACCTCTCTTTGCAGAAGCCCTCTCATCAGTTTGTTTACAAGTGCAGTAGTACCAAATCGTTACTTGTTTTTAACAAATACACAGAAACGATTATGGGGACCCATTCTGTGCATAGCAGCACCTGAATGGAGGTATCCAGTGTAATGCAGCAATTTTAATATCTTCCCAGGCTTCCTGAAGCAGGCATTGCTATGCTACTTGTACGGTTTGTTTTTATCAGGATTCAACTTGCAAAAGGGGAGGTAGAGTCAATATTCCTGACATAAAAATTAATTATAACCATTTTTGTTTTTATAGCATACTTGTTAGAGACATTATTTAATAGATTGGATTTCTTCTGTTAACTCTTCTTTAGATTTGGCTTGAACCTATGAAACCCATCATTAGGCAAATACGAAGTAAGTCCTTGGTTTAACTCTTTAAAATCTGTTCGTTTAAGATGCTTTGTCCCGGAATGTTTAAATGTCCGTTGTCAACACTGTGTATGGTTAGCAGGAAGTAATCACCAACAGCAGATAAACCTGGAAGTCATTTTGCTGTTTTGTTTTAGTAAATTTAACTCAGAAGATTCTAGGTGACTTGCTTCTCACTTGGAAGTAAGAGTATATGCTGTTTGATATCATCTTAATTTTTGACCAATATGCAAAAATTAAATAAGCAGTTTCTTCCTTGATTATGAAAATACATTGAGATTCTTCTTTTAAATAGCTTTTAATAAAATAGTGAATACTGTTTTACAGTTAGAAACATAATTGTCATTGTGAATATAGTAATAACAATTCTATAATTATTTTTGAGACACGGTCTCACTTTGTTGCCCAGGCTGGAGTGTAGTAGCGTGAATACAGTTCTCTGCAGCCTCCTGGGTTCAAGCTGTCTTTCCACCTCAGTCTCAAGATAATTATTTTCATTTGTCTATTTATTGAATTTTTAAAATTAAGTCATGTCTTAATTTTTAAAATTAAGCACATCTCAGTTCTTCTATAATTGTGTCAGATGAAATCTGTAGTTGTCTGAATCATCCATAATTTTTTGTATTACTGTTATAAATTGAAGAAAAACGTGTGGAAATAACTTTGTCATATCAGAACAAGGATTTCTGAGGAAAGAAAAAAATAACTTTGTTATATATCGATAAACTAAGATAATATACCTCTACAGTAATCAGATTTCAAAAATAATACGTTTTTATTACTACTACTGATAGTGGCCCAGTGCAGTTGGCTCACCTCTGTAATCCTAGCACTTTGGGAGGCTGAAGTGGTTGGATCACCTGAGGTCAGGGGTTCGAGACCAGCCTGGCCAACATGGTGAAACCCCATCTCTACTAAAAATACAAAAGTTAGCCAGGTGTGGTGGCACATGCCTGTAATCTCAGCTACCTAGGTGCCTGAGGCAGGAGAATTGCTTGAGCCTGGGAAGTGGAGGTTGCAGTGAACCGAGATCATGCCACTGCACTCCAGCCTGGGTGACAGAGTGAGACTCCATCTCAAAAGAAAAAAAAAATACTGTAAAAATTAACTTTTCTTATTTATCATTTTTTTCCTAAAACATAAATTGAGGGGAAAAAATACATATATATATATATAGAGAGAGAGAGAGAGAGAGAGAGTGTGTGTGTGTGTGTGTGTGTGTGTGTGTGTGTGTATGTAGGGGTGGGGCAGGCAGAGTCTTGTTCTTTCACCCAGCCTGGAGTGCAGTTGTGTGATTTCAGCTCACTGCAGCCTCTGTCTCCTGGGCTCAAGCGATCCTCCCACCTTGGCCTCCTAAGTAGCTGGGACAGGCATGCTCCACCATACCTGGCTAATTTGTTTTTTTGTTTTGTTTTGTTTTGTTTTGTGGGGGTGGGGGCAGGTAGAGATGGAATTTCACCGTGTTGCCCAGGCTGGTCTGATACTACTGGGCTCTGATACTCCTGGGCTCAAGTGATCCGCCAGCCTCAGCATCCCAAAGTTCTGGGATTATAGATATGAGCCACTGCACCCAGCCTATATTTAAAATTTTTAATGTGCAATTTCCTGCTGCTTTTTAAGGCTTTCTTGAGTAATCCCTGCTTAATGCAAAAGATTTTAAATTTCACTATGTATGTGATTGGTACTTGGGACTCATAAATTCATATACAGGAAATGGCTCTTTGTTTTTTCTTTCCTTCAGAGAGAGGGTCTCACTCTGCTGCCCAGACTGGAGTGCAGTGGTGCAGTTGTAGCTCACCACAACCTCGAACTCCTGGCCTCAAGCCATCCTTTCACCTCAGCCTCCTTAAAGGCTGGGATTACAGGTGCACATCACCAGACCTGGGCAGATATTTCTTAATATCATATCATTTGAAAAGATTTGCTGTAACAGTCTACTTGGAAGCATGACCTCAGTTATACAGTAATATATGAAAAAAGAATAAATGCAAAGATCGACCTTAATTGTGAAGTTTAAATTTTTTGTTATAGGGCCAAAGAATGTGGTGCTTCGCCTAGCCGTAAAATTTTTTCCACCTGATCCTGGTCAGTTACAAGAAGAATATACAAGGTAAAGAGCTCACAGAGCTGAAGCTGTTGTCAGCAGGAATCTTGTATTCACCCGTCATCTCCACAGCACCTGGCTCACTGAAAGAATGAACGAGTCTAATAAACGCAAAGAAGTAATAATGTAGAGTGGTTAAAAGAAGCATGTTGGCAACTGACCGTTGCACAAACACGTGTGAATAAGACTTCAGTGTAAGGGTTAGGGTACAGATTTGAGAATAAAAAATGGAATGGCATGTTAGGATCATATTGAACTTATATTTTCCAGATGAACATAGATTTATGCATGTTCATAAGATTCTCAGGGATTTTGCTCATATATACTTATTTATCAACAAAATACACTTAATTCGTAGAAGTACTCAGTGTGTTAGTCATTATGAATTTATGGAGCAGAAATATTTTGGGTCCCTTCTTTTGTGCTACTCTTTTGAATCCAAGATTGATTCCTTGTAGGAATGACCTAAAGACGGCAGGGTGCAATGGCTCACGCCTGTAATCCCAACACTGACTAAGGCAGGTGGATCACCTGAGGTCAGGAGTTCAATACCACCCTGGCCAACATGGCAAAACCTGGCTAAAGACAATTAGCCGTGCGTGGTGGTGAGCGTCTGTAATCCCAGCTAATTGGGAATCTGAGGCAGGAGCATCTGTTGAACCCGGGAGGCAGAGGTTGCAGTGAGCCGAGATTGTGCCATTGCACTCCAGCCTGGGTGACAAGAATGAAACTCCATCTCAAACAAGAAAATGTTAACAGTTGTTTCATCTGGACAGTAGGATTATGGGAGGTTTTTCTTTGAATTTTTTATATTTGTTCACGTATCAATTATATTATGAAGAATAGATGAATAACCTAAAAACCAACTGAAAACCCAAAGTTAGATATAAAGGAAAACTGTGGTGTTGCAGTGGTATCAGAATAACTTTTTTGGCTTCTGGATAAAAGTGTATTCATAAATGAATCATAGATGTCTTATGAACTCTTTTTTAAAAAGGTTTCTGCATACCATTTTAACACAAAATCATAGAACATCAGCTGCAAGGAAATGAAGAGATCACATCAGTTCAGCCTCTTGTTAAAGGTTTAGGAAACTAAACTCCAAAGATGGCAAAAAGTATTTTCGTGAATGACCATAGATCTTAATAGTATGCCTGACATTTACCAAAAAAAGACTCTTTTGAGGGAATCACCTTTAAATATATATATATATATATATATATATATATGGGTGTGTATACATATATATGGGTATGTGTATATACATAAATATATGAGTGTGTGCATATATATGTATTTTTTCAGATATATATATTTCAGGTACGTATATCCTGAAAATGATGGATAACATCATTTTCCATTTCCTAATTCAGGATCATCCTGGGTCTTAAGTTTTAGGGCTCATGCTGGTAACTCAGTGTTATAGTTACTCCCTTCTCCCCCATATTTATGTAGAAGATTCTTTTTTCTGTTTGTAAAAAGGTACATATTTGTGGTAAAAGAATTTTTTTTCCCAAATAAAGCTAAGGGCCAGGTACAGTGACTCACACCTGTAATCCCAGCACTTTGAGAGGCCAAGGTGGGAGGATCAATTGAGCTCAGGAGTTCAAGATCAGCCTAGACAACATGGGGAGACCTCCTCTCTACAAAAAATTAGCCAGACGTGGTGGTGTACACCTGTAGTCCCAGCTACTCTGGAAGTTGAGTCAGGGTTATCCTGTGAGCCCAGGAGGTCAAAGCTGCAGTGAGCTGCGGTAGCACCACTGCACTCCAGCATTGGCAACAGAGTGAGATCCTGCCTCAAAAACATAAGTAAACAAAATAAGTCAAAAGTAAAAGTTTCCACTTACTCACCACCCTACTCTCCACATAAGTATGTATCCTTCAGATGGAAGCAGGATGTACAATAAACACATAGATACAAGAACTTTAAAGAAATTACAGATGTTACAAAGCAATATCAAATGTTACATCTTGAACTGTAAGTTGGTTTTTTCCCCCCACTTATTAAGCATGCCGTGAACATTTTTCCATATTGTATATAGAAAAATACTAAATTAGGCTGTAACTTAATTTAATCATTCTCATAGTCATCTGTATTTATTTCCAATTTTTCTCCGTTACAATGCTGTAAAGAAATGTAGTTCACATATCTTTGTGAACTGTGGCAATATTACTGAAGGAAAGTTTGTAGAGGTGGAATTGTTGTGTTAAAGGGTATGCATATTCTGAATTTGAAGAGAATGTAGTAAATGTGAATAGTGTGCACTGGAGCATGGATTCCACTGGGGGCAGGGAGTTGATCTTGCTTACCATTGCATTTCCAGCTCCCAGAACAGTACCTAGAACATAATTCACGCTCAGTAATTATTTGCTGATGGAATAAATGAACATATAAATATTTTCAGTTGCCTTCTCTCATTACGTTCTGACTAATGGTATTCCAGAATGCCTGTTTCTTAGATCCTAGCCAACACCAGGTACTATCAATCTGTTAAAAAACTTTCACAGCCATGCTTTAAGCTGTATTTTCATTGGGTATTTCTCCTGTTTCATCCAAAATTGTGAGTGCAGTTTTGTGTTGGTAACAGAAGGAATGTGAATTTGTCACCTTCCTCCTTGAAGGTATGGCTACAGACAGATATGTAATTATATAGGTAGGTGGTATGCCTGAAAAGGCTAATTTCTCCCCCCCCCCCCCCCACCCTCCGAGATGGCATTTCGCTCTTGTTGCCCTACCTGGAGTGCAATGGCATGATCTCAGCTCACTGCAACCTCCGCCTCCCAGGTTCAGGCAGTTCTCCTGCCTCAGCCTCCGAGTAGCTGGGAATACAGGCCTGTACCACCACACCCAACTAATTTTTGCATTTTTAGTAGAGACAGGGTTTCACCACGTCGCTCAGGCTCGTCTCAAACTCCTGATCCCAGGTGATCCACCTGCCCCAGCCTCCCAAAGTGCTAGGATTACAGGCGTGAGCCACCACACCCAGCCAATTTCTTTTTTTTTTTTTTTTTTTAGTTCGCATCAGAGTGCCTCAGTGCGTTCAGCACTTTCTGTGCACCCTCCTATGTGTGTGACTCAGTCTGCTGAGTTGGTTTGTCTTCTGACCTTTGCATGGTGACTGTTTGTTTCATGAAACGCCTTTTGTGACTTTGCTGTTTTGTGATGGCCTTGCATTTTGCTCACTGTTGGGTCACCGCCACTTTCTAGGGCTCATTTGCCGTCTTGCTGTGAAGACGTGTCTGTGTTACATTCAGAGAATTTTGGAGTTGATCTCTATCTTATTTTGAACTCTCTTCTAGATACTTGTTTGCCTTGCAGCTTAAGAGGGACCTGCTGGAAGAGCGTTTGACCTGTGCTGACACCACATCAGCCCTTCTCACGTCCCATCTTCTGCAATGTGAGTATCTCCCCACTGGTGGGGGAGCATGCACTGAGCATGGCACAGATGCACCCGCACTCAAAATAACTACAATTAGTTGCTGATGCACACGTCTAGTTAATGAGCCTGACCGTAGAATGAGGTGTTTCAATTTCAAAACTCTTTATAAGCTAAAGATTAACTTCTATAAAGTGGAATTCCTTGAGGAGTCCCTTGAGGAGCAAGTAGTTTCTACTTAGCAAACAGGTTAAGGCCAAAATCTGTAGCCACATTCCTTCTTTTGGGTTGTCTCTCATTTATGCCTTTGTGCATTTTACCAACAATGATCTTCAGTCTAGGAAGCAAACTCTCAGCAAACCCTGGAAAGGGCCTCACTGGGATAAAAGTTATCCTCTCAGATTAGTTACGCATTAGCCATTAAGGAAAAAGAAGATATTTCTTCAGTATCTCACACAGATCAAAAGATGGTTCAGAACTGTGTGAAGAATTATAGTTACTTCAAAAATAAACCATGAGAAGTATAAGAGGAGGTTCTGAGAAATGAGTGCATGCCTTGCTGGGGCCTTGCCGTGCTCCGAGCAATGGGAATAGAAAAACAGAAATACCTATATTGCTCCTGGACTAGAGGTGGGACCCCAGCTTCCTAGCACAAAACTAATGTTTCTGAAATTTGAATGCAGGAAATGTGATATAGAAAGTGTCCAAATTTTTAGGAATTAATAAGTATATAGGTTATTTGCAGCTTCCTTGGTCCTTCCCCAGACACACTTTCTTGAGAAAGTAAATTTTATTACGGGTTTGCTGCCCTCCACCAGGGGATGTGTTGATTATCATTAATAAAAGTTTTCAAAGTGACTTTGTCTCTTACTCATTTGGCTGAAAGGTTTCTCAGGGAGACACATGGCAACAAATACAACATATGACTGAAGCAGGTCTTTTTGCTATAAAAAAACATAATTGGGCAGTTGGTAAAATATGACTGGTGTCCACATCTGTGATGGAGCCTCAGATCATAGCCTATTCCTGATCTGGCTGGTTTTATGAGGCTGCGGGTAAGAATGTTATATTAGTCTGTTTTCACACTGCTGATAAAGACGTACATGGTGGCAGCAGGAGAGAGCTTGTACAGGGAAAATCCCTCTTATAAAACCATCAGATCTCATGAGACTTATTCACTGTTACAAGAACAGCACAGAAAAGACCCACCCCTGTGATTCAGTTACTTCCCACTGGGTCCCTCCCACAATATGTGGGATGATGAGATTTGCGTGGAGACACAGCCAAACCGTGTCATTCCAACCCTGGCTCCTCCCAAATCTCATGTCCTCATATCTCAAAACCAATCTTGCCCTTCTAACAGTCCTCCAAGGTCTTAACTCATTTCAGCATTAACTCAGAAGTCCACAGTCCAACATCTCGTCTGAGACAAGGCAAGTCCCTTCCGCCTGTGAACTTGTAAAATCAAAAGGAAGTTAGGTACTTCTAGATACAGTGAAGGCACAAGTATTGGGTAAATACAGCCATTCCAAATGGAAAAAATTGGCCATAACAAAGGGGCTGCAGGCCCCAGGCAAGTCCAAAATCCAGCAGGGCAGTAAAATCTTAAAGCTCCAAAATCATCTCCTTTGACCCCAAGTCTCACATCCAGGTCGCACTAATGCAAGAGGTGGGCTCCCATGGCCTTGGGCTCAGCCCCTGTGGCTTTGCATGGTACAGCACCACTCCTGGCTGCTTTCACAGGCTGGTGTTAAGCGTCTGTGGCTTTTCCAGCTGTCAGTGGATCCATTCTAGAGTCTGGAGGATGGTAGCCCTCTTCTTACAGCTCCACTAGGTGGGGCACCAGCAGGGACTTTGTGTGGGGACTCTGACCCCACATTTCCCTCCCATACTGCCCTAACAGAGTTTCTCCATGAGGGCTCTGCTCCTGCAGCAAACTTCTGCCTGGGCATCCAGGCATTTCTGTACATTCTCTGAAATATAGGCAGAGGTTCCCAAACCCCAATTCTTGACTACTTTGCACTCATAGGCTCAACACTGCATAGAAACTGCCAAAGCTTGGGGCTTGCACCCTCTGAAACCACAGCCTGAGCTCTACATTGGCCCCTTTCAGCCATGGCTGGAGTGGCTGGGACGCAGGGCACCAAGTGCCTAGACTGCACATGGCAGAGGGGCCCTGGGCCCAGCCCACAAAACCATTTTTTTCCTCCTAGGCCTCTGGGCCTATGATGGGAGGGTCTTCTGTGAAGACCTCTTACATACCCTGGAGACACTTTCCCCATTGTCTTTGGATTTAACCTTCAGCTCCTTGTTACTTATGCAAATTTCTGCAGCTGGCTTGGATTTTTCCTCAGAAAATGGGATATTCTTTTCTGTCACATTGTCAGGCTGCAAATTTTCCAAACTTTTATGCCCTTCTTCCCTTATAAAACTGAATGCCTTTAACAGCACCTGAGTCACCTCTTGAATGCTGTGCTGCTTAGAAATTTCTTCTGCCAGATACCCTAAATCATCTTTCTCAAGTTTAAAGTTCTACAGGTCTCTAGGGCAGGAGCAAAATACCTCCAGTCTCTTTGCTAAAACATAACAAGAGTCACCTTTGCTCCAATTCCCAACAAGTTTCTCATTTCCATCTGAAACCACCTCAGCCTGTACTTTATTGTCCATATCACTATCAGCATTTTGGGCAAAGCCATTCAACAAGTCTCTAGAAAATTCTAAAGTTTCCCACATTTTCCTCTCTCCTTCTGAGCCCTCCAAACTGTTCCAACCCCTGCCTGTTACCCAGTTCCAGAGTCGCTTCCACATTTTTATGTAGCTACAGCAGTGCCTCACTCTACTGGTACCAATTTACTTTATTAGTCCGTTTTCATGCTACTGATAAAGACATACCCAAGACTGGGTAATTTGTAAAGAAAAAGTGGTTTAATGGACTCACAGTGCCACATGGCTGGGGAGGCCATACAATCATGGTGGAAAGCAAAAGGCACTTCTTACATGGCGGCAGCAAGAGAGAGCTTGTGCAGGGAAACTCCCCCTTATAAAACCATCAGATCAGATAGTGAGACTGATTCTCTGTCACGAGAATAGCACAGGAAAGACCTGCCCCCATGATTCAGTTACCTCCCACCAGGTCCTTCCTACAACATGTGGGACTTGTGGGAATTAAAATTCAGATGAGATTTGGGAAGGGACACAGCCAAGCCATATCAGATGTCCTAGTTTATAGGAAGTCCATATTGAAGTATGGCAAGTTACATGTTAGCAACTCACTCTCACATGGCTCAAAGGAGGAAAACCTGTACTGTGCTTCTGACTGACCTGTGAATATGAGATTGTCTCAAAATAAAAGCATATTGCTTTAAATTATTGAACTTTATTTTATTAAGATATTGTGGCCTTAAAATACATGAAATTAGAAAGAGATGTTACCAAGAAATTTGAGAAGGCCTAAGAAAAAAATCATTTAAAATTCATGATCCTAAAATAAATACTTCATTCTGGTCATGATAATCTTGAGACAACTTATGTTTAAGGTGTGGTTTAAAAATAATAATAGTCCAGGTGCAGTAGCTCACACCTATACTCCTAGCACATTTGGGAGGCCAAGGGAAGAGGATTCCTTCAGTCGAGGAGTTTGAGACCAGCCTAGGCAATGTGGCAAAACCTCATCTCTACAAAAAATACAAAAATTATATGGGCATGATGGTGCATACCTGTAGTCTCAGCTACCCAGGAGGTTGAGGCGGGCAGATTGCTTGAGCCCAGGAGGTTGAGGCTGCAGTGATGATTGCACCACTATACTCCAGCCTGAGCAACAGAATGAGACCTTGTCTCAAAATAATAATAAACATATTAAACTCATGACTCATTTTTTGCCTCCCTGGAGTTACTCATCAGGCCTTTGTTCTTCAAGAAATCCTCTTTATTTCCCATTATATTTGCTTTTTAACAGCATAAAATATTTGGAAAAATAAAATACAAAACCTTTTTTAGGGATATATTATTTTACTACAAATTTGAGACAAATTTGCTACAAATTTTGCCATTTATTTGCTATTTTGCTACAGTTTTTTTTTTTACTTTTAATGTATGCACTGACATGTACAAATGCTTGTAGTTTATTTAAAAATTAGAATTACTGACTTTTATCTCAGCGGAAATAGGAGATTACGATGAGACACTGGACCGCGAGCACCTCAAAGCCAACGAGTATTTGCCTGGCCAGCAGCGCTGCCTTGAGAAGATACTAGAATTCCATCAGAAGCACGCGTAAGTCATCACAATTGTCTGTCAGCACCTTGTCACCACAGTAATGACTAAAGAGTGTGTAATGAGAAAGGACTGTTGTCGTGACTTCTGGAAGATTCTAACATGAGGACCGTTGCTCCCAGCCTCAGGATGTGCAGCCAGAAGCAGCTTGGCAGACACACACAGCTTGCAGCCCTGGCCTGAAGCACCTTCACACCTGTAAAATGTGTTGCTTTAGAAGGTGCTGGAAAAGAGATCAGGGCCTGGGGGAGGAGCATGCTAGTGAGCAGGTTGGGGTGGCTGTTGTAGGGGTCTCAGCTGCGGCATTGTCCCTGCAGTATGACAGAAAGGGTCCTCTACAGGGAAGACACCATGCTGCAGTGGAGGAGGAGGGGACTGTGTGAGGCTAACAGTGTCTGCCTGTGTCAGGGCATTGGGAGTCATCTGGCACCATGTCCTTTGTCTCATCTTGTTTTGATTTCTCTAAGACTTGACACTGGTGGGTTTTTCTGGATTGAAGTGAGAGAGACGTAAAGAAAGAGTGCTAAGGGAAAAAGGATTGAAGAACGGTATGGGAAAGGGATGTGGGCTCTGGCCCAGATGGCTGGGAGCTTTAGTCACCAAAGGGAGCTCTTAGCTGGTGAAAGTCAGTCTAGAGGACTTAGCATTGCCTTTGTGACACATCCTGTTGAGATGTGGGTTTGTTTGTCAGATCGTGTGTGTTCATGCGTGCTCTACTGGGATCTGCCGGCAGCTGCCCTTTCGCATCTTCAAAGTACAAGTGCCAGCGACGCATCCACCACTGCTGTCAGTGCTGGGGAGCTGGTTTGAGCAGCACAGACTGAGATGCCTACCTGCACAGGTCTGACCTTACCCTGTGAGACTGTGTGCAGGGGAGTGCCTTTTGTGTGCCCGGCAGCATGGCAGTCATGAGACAGACAAACCCGTTCCTGCAGATGAGAATGTGAACAGTGTAGCAGGAGCATAGCTCATATACTATGAGCTGAAAGGAGGCCAGAGGGGAGGCTCAAGGAGGCTCAGGGGAGGACCTAGGCGGACAAAGTGAGGGAGGAAGCATTCCAGGCAAAGTACCAGCCTGGGAAGGGAACAGGAAAGCAGGGAAGAGAGGGAGGTTCCAGCATGGCATGGACAGTTTTGGTTCAAAGGCTGGAGGTAGAAGTGCCAGCTGATACTAGAGGTGCCATGGTGGCAATTACGGACAGCTCTCACAAGGATTTGTGTGGAGTCTTGAAACCCACTGCATGGCATGCACTGTTTTACCCCGTCGTGCGTACGGTGAGACTGTGCTTGCAGAGTTCCGTCTTGGATGTGACGGTGTAGGGCATCCCATGTGTGTAAGTCGGTGCTTCTCATCCATTCTCCTGATCTGACCCTGAGGAGGCCTCCTTGCAGGGCAGTGCATGGTAGGGCTTCCGCCCTGTCCTCCTGGGTACCCTTGGCTGTGCCTCTTTCCAGCATCTTCTGGGTTGCCATTATTCTGGAGGGTAGCAAGGAAGGTACAGCTGTTCTGAGTGACACATCTAGACCTTGACCCATAAAGCAAAGGGCCCTCTCCTAGTGTTATGTGCTATCCCAGCAGGAAACGAGCACCGGTTCAGTCTGCATTCCTAGGGTCGGGGGCAGTCCCTCCCTGCTGAGACACACAGCAAGGGCTGGACTTAAGGAAGGGGGAATTGGGCATTGTACTGCGAGCTGTTCAAGCTGAGGGACAGTCCCTAGTGGACGGATGGGTTTGGGATGCTGGGGAGAGTATTCTCAGCACGTAGGCTGGGTGAACCTTTGTGGTGGGTGAAGTCAGCTAGGCAGAGGGCAGATACAGGTCAGAAAGGGAGGAGAGCCCAGGATGAACCCCTGAAGAGCTGACATTGAGAGGCTGAATGAAGGAGGAAGCACCCACAGGAGCCTTCAGCAGCCGGAAGCATGGGAGGGTACAGGTGCCAAGAGAGCATGTTTTAGGATGGTGGCCGCAGCCTCCTGTGTGGTGGCTTACCACCAGGCCTGGGGAGGTAGGCACAGGAGCAGGTTTCTGAGCTTGGCAGTGTGGCAAGTGCATCACCTTCAGCAGCTTCAGTGAGTGTTGAGGTTGAATTCTAGGTTCAAATACACTGAAAGTGCAGTGAGGAGACAGTGACAACATCTTTGGTCACTTATGTTGAGAAGCCTGCCTGTGGAAGAAGAAAAAACTGGACACTCAGGGCAGGTGTGTGTGTGTGCACGTGTGTTCCTGCGTGTACATGTGTGGCTGTGTGGTCATATACATGTATGTAATGTGTGTTCTTGTGCATGCATTGTGGCTCATATGTTCATGTGTGTCGATGTGTGTTCCTGTGTGCATTATATACTGTTATGTATGCACGCATATGTGCTTGTGCCTATGTGTCTCTACATCTTTATTTATATTTGTTAAAGTGAAACACTTTAATAATGTTTATTTCCCACAGATTTACTGCTTTTTCAGTGAGATTTCTTAAAAGTGAACTTTTCCTTTTTTATTTGTAAGCATCTCTTAATGTATCATATCATGTCAATGTCTGTATGTTTGTCAATATTTCTGTGTAGGAATGATGTCAGACATTTGAACAAATCTCCAGTACGTAATTACTTCAACCAGTGAATGAAAGTGTGTGCCCATTAAACAAGTTGTGTTCCTGTTGTTGTTGTTCAGAAATATTCATTCAGCACCTATTGTATATGTGCCATTGCACTGTCACAGAAGCAGATGAAAAGACGTGGCCCCCTCCTGCCATTAAGAAAATTTTAAGTGTGTGTATGTGCTTACATGTGCGTGTGTATCTGCTAAAAACTCCAGACAGCTAGTAAGAGGAGGGGGAGTCATGTGATCTGCCTCATGCAGGAACACAGTTGAACTCTTCCCGAGTAGGCCAGGAAGCAGGAAGCTCTGCCCTACATCTTAGGCCTTCACTGTGTTAATTTGCGGCTGTGTGTGTCACAGTCATCACAGCTTCATTGCACATCTTATATTTCTTTCAATCTTGTTCTTTAGGGTTTTTTTTAAAGGCATATTGTACCTTTATTTTAATCATTATACATTTCTTACATTGTGTTATGATTCTAATGGTTTTTCCGTGATCCACTGAAAACACTTTATAATTACTGAGTAGGATATTTAAAAAGTGTTTTTCTTGACCTTACCACATTGGATCTTTGAAACTGCAGAAAAAAGTCAGGCACAGTGGGTCATGCCTGTAATCCTAGCAATTTGGGAGCCCTAGGCAAGTGGATCGTTTGAGTCCAGGAGTACAGACCAGCCTGGGCAACATGACAAAACCTCTCTCTACAAAAAATTAGCCAGGTGTGGTGGTGCGTGCCAGTGGTCTCAGCTACTCAGGAGACTCAGGTGGAAGGCTCACTTGAGCCTGAAAGGCAGAGCTTGCAGTGAGCCAAGATTATGCCACTACACTCCAACCTGGGCATCAGAGCGAGACCCTGTCTCTAAATGAGTGAGTGAGTGAATGAATGAATGAATGATAAATCAGGTTTATAAGGCACAAGTATTCCAGATGGTAAAAAAATATATTTTTTTTTTAATGAAAAAATGTTGGCCAGGTGCAGTGGCTCATGCCTGTAATTTCAGCACTTTGGGTGGCCAAGGCAGGCGGATCACCTGAGGTCAAGAGTTTGAGACCAGCCTGGCCAACATAGCAAACCCCATCTCTACTAAAAATAAAAAAAGGTTAACTGGGTGTGGTGGCACACGCCTGTCATCCCAGCTACTCGGGAGGCTGAGGCAGGAGAATCTGCTTGAACCTGGGAGGTGGAGGTTGCAGTGAGCTGAGATCATGCCACTGCACTCCAGCCTCGGTGACAGAGCAAGACTCCATCTCAAATGATGATAATAATAATAATAATAAAGTGAAGAAGAAAATGAATGTGATGAGATATTAGTGAAATCTATGATATTTATTTTCCTTTTTTTTTTTTTTTTTTTGGACAGAGTCTTAATCTGTCACCCAGGCTGGAGTGCAATGGTGCAATCTCAACTCACTGCAGCCTTCACCTCCCAGGTTCAAGCAGTTCTCCTGCCTCAGCCTCTCAAGTAGTTGGGATTACAGGCACCTGTCACCACTCCCAGCTAATTTTTGTATTTTTAGTAGAGATGGGGTTTTGCCATCTTGGCCAGGCTGGTTTCAAACTCCTGACTTCAGGTGATCCATCTACCTCGGCCTCCCAAAGTGCTGGGATTATGGGTGTGAGCCACCGCACCAGCCCTCTGTGGTATTTCTTCTGATTTAAAATTTGTCTCTGCCCATAGTGTTTGTGTGTAACCTTGTCACTCTCGAGCAAATGTAGGGCTGAGTAGGTAGTGTATGCAAAGAAAGCATTCCACCCATTACAAAGTAGTTACAAACAGAAGAAAACAGAGGATGTCTTTGTCCTTTACATGTGCTATGTTATTTTTGTAGCAGGTAAACATCCAGACAGTGAGCAGTCTGCCCTCTAAACACACAAAGCCTTCATTGTTGTTTCATTTTGTTTTCCCGATCGCTTCGCATTTCGGCTCTTTTGGAGATCAAGTGTTTGTAGTGGTGTGATTCCACCGTTTTTCATTACAGGGGCCAGACACCTGCTGAGTCGGATTTCCAGGTGCTTGAAATTGCTCGAAAGTTGGAAATGTACGGCATCAGATTCCACATGGCTTCTGACAGGGAAGGAACCAAGATTCAACTGGCAGTTTCCCACATGGGTGTACTTGTGTTCCAGGTAGGCCAGTGGGGAAGGGAGGGGTGAGAACAGGGCAGAAGAGGTATTCTGCAACCTGGTAGGGTTTGTTTTTATTCATGCTGGTAAATTTTTGTCCTGATGAGTAAGGTCCTGGGTTCGGAAGAGGGGCTTTGCGTATCATCCGATCCGACCTCTTACTTAGTGGGAAAGTTGTTCTCTTACCCTTCCCTGACACAAGTGTGAATATCCTCCATATCATGGAGCCCACTGCTTCTTGGGACCTCCTACCTCCCGCTTCCCTGGATTCCCCACTGCCTCCTGCCACACCAGGGCTGCCCACTGCCCTCTGGGACCTCCCATTCTCTCCTGGGATTCTCTCTACCCTCTCAGAATCCTAAACCACAACCCCTTTTTTTTTTTTTTCCAGTGGAGCAGTCTCTGTGCTGTGGGTGTGATCTGTGCTGGACTGAGAGTGCTTTATAGTGGGTCACAGTCATCATTTAAGTAAACAAAATAGAAAGTATCAGAGGGATTGCTTGTGATAAGAGTCAGTGTTGTCTTCTGAGGTGTTTGTATTAGTTGTGATGCATAGGTAAATAATTACATAAATGGTGATCATGGCCTGCTCAGTTCTTTGTGGTTATGTGTGTGTGTACTGGGGTTTGTGATGTCCAAGAAGCTTAAGAGCGACTGCTAGTGCAGACGAGGAGGAGCTTTTCTCTTTATTCAGGCCCTTCACATATCTGAAAACTCTGTTGGGGCTCCCCAAGTCCTCTCTCACCCAGACTAAATGTGTCCGACTTGTCTAGCCCCCTCCTTTTGGGAGCGCTCCAGTCACTGGCCCTTGTAAAATTTTGCACCTCTGATAGACTATGGTAATCCTGAAAGGGTCTCCTTAATGCTGAATGTCGTGGGAATTGTCACTCTTGCAGTCTGGGAACCCGCTGCGTGTATGACCTGCTGTTCTTTTGTGAGCTTGATTTAACCTGTAACCATCAAAAGCGCTTGGTCTGATTCAGACCTCCCTCATCAAGCCATGTTTACTATCATTTTCTTTTCCTATATTTTGTTAACCTAGCCATCCATCAAGTTTCAGTTTCCTGTCAGAAAAAAAGTTAATTTTGAACTTAGAATATCGTGTTACATTTCGTACTAAGTGTAATTAGAGAAAAATAAAAATCCGCTAGAGACTAACCTTAGCAGTCCATGCCTTCAAGTGGAGGGTCCGAGCGTCCCCTGCCTACTTCTGCTGATAAGTCTTCCTCTGTAGCACAAAGATGAAAACCTCATATCCAAACTGAGCCATTGCCACATTTCCAGGAAAGGACAAATAATACGACCCATAGAAGTAGTAAAAGCAAAGGATTAGACACGTCAGATTGAAGGTAGCAGACTGAATGTATGTGTTTGTTTTGATCCTCAAAACGCTGAACACAGTGACAGTGAAGGAACTTTTTAAACATTTAAATCCGTAAGACCAAAGATTGGGAAAACAGCCCGCAAGCATGAGGGGTATCAGCAATATTTGGAAGCTGGGAAATGAATCAGTGAGTGGGACCTGACTTCGCAGAGTGGGAAGGGCTGAACTCTCACAGCCTGCAGCAGCAAAGCTCTGTGCAAGCCACATGTCCCCAGGAGCCCCAGAAAGGGCTCACAGTTCATGCTCATGAGAAATAGGAATGCTCCTTTATCAGAAATGTAAAATTTTATCTTGTAATTTTTTTTATGTTAGCCTTGTTTGTAATAGTGAAATTTTGGGAATTAACCATTAGAAAGCCAGTTAAATAGCCTGTCACAGTGGTTCGTACCTGTAATCTCAGCAATTTGTGAGACTGAGGATGGTAGATTACTTGAGTCCAGGAGTCTGAGATCAGCCTGAGCAACATGGCGAAACCTCATATCTACTAAGAATACCAAAAATTCCAAAAATTCATCAGATGTAGTGTGTGTACCTGTAGTCCCACCTACTCAGGAGGCTGAGGTGGGAGAATCACCTGAGCCCAGGAGGTCAAGGCTACAGTGAGCTGAGATAGTGCCACTACACTACAGCCTGGGCACCTGCAGTGAGACCCTGTCTCTAAATAAATAAATAAAAGCCATCTAAATAAATAGTGGTGCATCCATGTAAACAGAATATTGGGCAACTGTACAAATAAGGAAGCAGCTTTTTATGTCCCAATAATGAGACATCCTTCACGACGTATCATTACGTGGAAACAAGATTCAAAACTGTATATAGTAGTTACTGCTTGTGGGGAAAAGAGAGAAAATTATATGTGCACTACGTTACACACTATAAAGTGAACTGGTGACATTAATGGCCTCAGGGAAGGGTGGCCAAGCCGGCAGGCTTTGGAACAGGGCTGAGAGGGAGACTTGCACCATGGAATCATTTTTGAACCTTCAGAATTTGAGCCTTGTGAATGTATTACTATATTATATTGCCACAAAACCCTCACAGAAATAAAACACTGCATCTATGAAATGAGCAGGATGCCATGATAGAAATAAATGGAGAACATAGAAACATTTGCAGATTTAAAAAATAGGCTCCCCTAGTCCATCCCCACCCTGCATCGCCTACCTGGTCCACATGCCAGGCAGGGGTCATCAGCCTCTTTGTCCCAAAGAGTTGTGCTGGCTGATGTACTGCTACTTTTTAGCAAGTTTTAGGGCCTGGCCCCACATGCAACAACAGGAACCCAACCCCAGCAGACCTTGGGCTCCACGATTTCATCCCTATCATCCACAGAGGTATGGCAGCCTCAGATCTAAGTGCAGATATTTAAAACTATAATATAGGAGGATCCGAGATGGCTGATTAGAGCAGCTGAGGTCCACGGCACTCACGGACAGGAAAAAGGGTTGAGTGAATTCACCTTCAACTGAAATATTCAAGTTCTTGCACTGGAACTAACTAGGCAAACAACCCACAGAGAATGAAGAAAAGCAAGGGTGGGGGTCGATGTCCCACCCAGGAGCAGCATGGAGCCATACGAACCCCGACCCCCAGCCAAGGGAAATGGTGAATGAGTGTGCAGTCTCACCCAGGAAACCACACTTCTCCCACAGATCTTTGCAACCCACAGATCAGGATCCCCTTGTGAGCCCATGCCACTGGGGCCTTGGGTCCACTACACAGAGCTGTGTTCAGTCTTGGCAGAGCAGCCACTGAGGCACACACAGAGACCCAGAAATTTTACAGACTTCAGCCCCAGGACCCCCAGCAAGGCAGGAAATCTGTTTGAACAAATCCCTAGGAAGGGGGATGATGAATCCAGGGAGCCAGTGTCATTCTGCGGGCCCCACTTCCTCAGCACCTCAAAAGTTAAGACCAGGAGAGGGATCCAAGATGGCCGATTAGCAGCAGCTCAGGATTGTAGCTCCCAGTGAAAGCGCAGAGAGCGAGTGGACGCCACAATTTCAGACGAATTTCTGTTGCCCACAAACTGGGAGATACCCAGCGGAGGAGCCATACGGGTCGCCAGCGTCACTCTTTTGGCCGGCACGGCTGTTTTGCCGGCGCCCCGGCATGGCGCTTCCCAGTACAGAGTATACGGGACTGGGTGCCCTTTGAGTCGGGCTCGGCTGGTCCCATCCCCACAAGGAGAACAGCAATTGGAAGCACAGAGGACTGAGAGTTTCACAGTAAGCACAGCTGAACCCAGGAAGGCCCAGCTCTGTGGGGAAGGGGCGTCTGCCGAAGGAAAACTAAGAAACAGAAAAAACTTCATCACCAACAAGCCGGACGTCCACCCAGACCCAATCCGAAAGTCAGCAATTACAAAGACATGTGGATAAATCCACAAAAATGGGAAGAAACCAGTGCAAAAAGGCTGAGAACACCTGAAATCAAAATGCCTCTCCTCCTACAGGGGATCGCAGCTCCTCATCAGCAAGGGAACAAGGCCTGACAGAGAATGAGTGTGACGAACTGACAGAATCAGGCTTCAGAAGGTGGATAATAAGAAACTTATGTGAGCTAAAAGAACACGTACTAACCCAATGCAAAGAAACTAAGAACCTTGAAAGAAGATTTAACGAAATGCTACTGAGAATGGATAACTTAGAGAGGAATATAAATGAATTGATGGAGCTGAAAAACACAACACGAGAACTTCGCAAAGCATGCACAAGTTTCAACAGCCGAATTGACCAAGCAGAAGAAAGGATATCAGAGGTCGAAGATGAACTCAATGAAAT